>JARJEI010000015.1:5620000-5830478 GCA_029955415.1 Lottia scabra
TTTATGGGCATCTTATTCCCAATTTTTTTAAGGGACATACCTGAGACCCTATATACAAATAATTTTGAATCTTAAATTCGGTGGGAGATGTCAATAATTTGACTATCCAGGCGCCTTATTCTCAAAATTTTCTTCCGGTGATCCCACAAACCACAAGTTTGTCAGGAAATTTCATATTTTGTGGGCGTAGATTTCTATATTTAACATGATATTACAAATTATCAACTATCAATTTGAAATAATTCCCAAGACTCCAAATTTTAAATAATACGGAGATATTTATCTTTAAGGGAGAATTCGTCTTTAAGTGTCAACAAGGACATGTTTCAATGCGCGTGCATATTAATTAATTTCCGTACATTTCCGCCGTTTTTACGCATGCAAATGAATATACGTCATCATTCCATATAAGGTATAATATGTTCTATTGTGTAAAAGTCTATTCTGCAAGGTTTGATAATACAAAGTGCGTAATGCAAAGTGACTAATGCAGAATGTATAATGTAAAAGTGCCTAATGCAAAATGCATAATGCAAAGAGTAAATTGTTAGCTGCATTTCATTGGATTGTTGAGAATATTTATACATTTTGCATTTTTATACATCGACAATTGTACTTTGCAGCATTGACAAATGCATTTTGTAATTACGACATTGGTATTTTAACGTTGCGACACAATCGACAATATTGGCAACGTTATACCTCCATAATTTACACACACATTCAGTGCAATTACATCTGCTATTTACACAAATATTCATTACAAATTGGATCATCTATTTACATTTACATTGACAAATCAATGTCAAAAATGGCATCAAAGAAAAAAACCCCAATAAAATCTCGTAATTAAATACAGCTGTTAAAATTTCTCAGACTATTCTCCTCTTATATAATGTCGAAATGAGTAAATGACCTGTTGTATACAAAATGATTTTAATACTTCACATGTTTTTTACAGTTAGAAAATAATGTAGTTTTAATCTTTTTTTTTCCTATTTACAGATAATGCATCCCGAGTCCAAGATATATGTTACGTTCCAGTGTCGCCACCTCCATATAAATGTTCCCCACCCTCATATTCTTCCCAAGATTCCCTGGACTCACCTCCACCTTACGAAGAGAAAGCTCAAAAGAATCCCGAATAAAAGGTGTGTTAATTAATGTTATATTGAACGGGTATAGATGTTATAGTGCTTCAACGATAGTATACTATTTGTGGATTCAGAAATTGAATACGGGCGAGACCATGTTTTGAGAAGATATGAATAGTAGAATTAGATGTTGTATCTCTTCGGACATCCAGTATGGAAAGGTTAAGGTTCGTTGGATGAAATAATCTTTTATCGGAATGAGTTTTCTTCATGTGTGACTCAATCGTGGTTATAGATAACTCGCCTTGTTCTGGAGGAAACGCGACTAAGTGCTTCCCTTAATCAGGTCAATATTTGAAAGGAATCTGTACACAACCAAAATTTATTAGTAATTTAAACGTTTAAACGTTTCAGGAATAACTAAAAACGGATTAATCATGTGCCCGTTATTTTGTTCCCTTCCAATGGTCTATAAACACTCTTTGTTCCTTGGTATATGAACCAATAATTGTAAAAATCTTAATTTAGTTATGATTGCATGTGATAGACTACTAGATTTTCTGTTAGAATGTATGCTAATGCCTAATAGAATGTATGATAATATCTGATAGAATGTATGATAATGTCTTATTTAATGTATGAAAATGCAATACATGTATATAATTTCATTGTATGACTGAAGTAATAAACATTGTTGAATTTTTTTAAGCTGTAGAAATATCCAAGGGTGTTGTTAAACTACGAACAAATTATCCACCATTGCAGGTTTTTTTTTTGTTGTTGTAATGAAACACGTTGAAGGGTCTTCAATGATAAATTTTGATAGGGGAACATTTATTGTGCGCAGAAACTTTGTTGCTCTCATTACCACAGTCTTCAACATTTATTTTAGTTAAGAATTAACTGTGGTCTATAGTTTTAATTTGGATTGTCTCCCATTAGTCTCCAAGAAAGGAGAACATTTATTGGGTGCAGTCTTTATAATTCTTTAAGAATTAACTGTGGTCTATATTTTTTAATTGGATTGTCTCCCATTAGTCTTCAAGAAAGGATATAATTTTAATACATGAATACCATTTTTGTATGCACATGTAGTTAACATTCCTAATAACATATGACTATCTTTTGTACAAAAAGCGTCAATCAGATGCAACCAGACTATAGAGTGGCTTATGAAAGAACTGGAAGTAACTAATGAACTAATTCCTTTCGTCAACATTAACGGGGCAGGGGCAGTCAGTGACATCGCCAGCGGCATGGAACTGGGTGGAAATTGGAAGAAGGCTTATAAAGGGGTTGGGGAATGGTGTCAACTGTAGACAAAAAGTTTGAAAAATAGAATAAAATAGAATCTGACAAAAACGCATAAAAAATTTGGGGTACTAGCTAGTTTTCTAGGGAAAGCCGTACCCCCATTGGTGCTAATACTGTGACGGGGGATCTGATCGATGAAAAATATCAAATGGGACACGATTCATTACACGAAAATTGATAATATACATTTAACTAAATCTCTGAGTCAATATTTAATCTAAGAGGTTCGTGTTCTAGCTCTCTTATTTCACTCGACTGATACCTCACTGGACAATCAAAATTATTTCTCATAACTTCAACCAATTGACTAGATTGAATAATATTATAATATATAGTCTCATGAAATCACTGACCTAGGTCACAAAGATAGTATGATTAATATACATGTACCTTGATTTGACAGAAAGCGATTCGAACCCAGGGAACCTAAACTACCATTAGAGATTAGAGAATCGTTTTGTCTGGACTGGACTTCAGCTATTCTATATGTATAGTTATTTTAAGAATCTGAATTGTTTTTTTAACCGTAAATCTATTTTTTATAACGTTTAAACTTTTTAAACTTGGATCGCATCTGGATACATCCTTCGCCGTCCCGTATACAAACCCCCCCCCCCCCCCCCTAAAAAAAAAGCCCCAAAAACTAATTATTACGGTGTTATTTTGACACAGTTATATGCATCAGATGCGACAATAATTGTATGAATGAGACTGTACCTAACAAGCGGGAGTGTCTATAAATCCTCAGGTTATCTAGGTAGATAAGATTAGGATATTCTGTATTTATATGCATCATATTACGGTTAGTGTGTCGTGCCAATATATCTTGAAACACTCGTTCATTGACCGTTTTCGTGATGTTGCATTTTCAATATTTTAAAATTATATCTACAATGCATTTACGAAAGACAATCCGTTTATTATCAAAAAACAATCTTATAACTGTAACAGGATTTTTTTTAAAGTACGTATACTACAAGGGGTTCTAGGGCATTTCTCTTATACCAGAAATTACGTTATAATTTTATTAGTCATCGCTTAAATCTACCCACATATTACATGGGACAGCTATTTCCCTATACCGGTGTGTAGGTTTCATTTGACCTATCAAAAATAGTCCCGTTAAATTTCGTTTCATTAAGGTTTAATTTACCTTGTTTATGCCAAATTTTCAACAAGCATTTATAATTCGAAGGTTTCTCAATTTCAACAAATTCTGAACAATTTGTTTTTGATAATTAAATGAACTAGAAGCCAATTTACATAAGACACTAAATTTCATAGCCCGGATAAAATAATCGTGGTGACAAATAACGTGTGACAAGAATTTGACCTATATTACCTGTACAGGTATATTAATAGCTTACCGTTATTGATGAGGACAAGTCACCAATTTCTGTCAAAAATGTAGAAATTCTAACACCATCGTCATGTATTTGTGGAATTTACATCAAAATTCACAGAATTAGAAGAAATTAAAGGTAAATATATTAACCTTTTGTCGGTTTTATCTCTTTGTCTTGGTCCCAATTATCTCAAATGTTTTGAAATTTGAATATTGAGATCCCAATATGGCCTCCTTTATGAATTTCCGTTACTAATTCAGATAGTTATCTTGGAATGAATTAGATCTCCGTACTTTTATTGTGGTAAATTTAGGAAAAGAAATAGTAGTTGTGGTTTTGGAGGGAGGGCAAGTCTAGATAATGATAAACCCACTTATTACAAGAAATAAGTAAAAGTGACAGATTTTTATATTGTATATATATCAACTGTGTATATAGAAATTGTTTTCCCTTTATTAGGTCAGAAGTGTATCTTCCACCCTTTAAGGGATTTATTCAATCAATACAAGTGCAATGTTCAGTCTATTGTCTGTAATATATGTTTCTAGTCCATAGCTTATTTAGGGTGAGAAATTGACTGAGATTCAGGGTCTGGTGACCTCATTGTATTGATGTTAAATCACTTTAGAATATATTATATAGTTTGGAGTACAACATTTTTTCAAGTGAGGATTAGTCACTAGGCCTATATCCAAAGATACAACACGATATTAAACTACTAGTGAGAATATTTAAAATTCAAAATTTAAATCAAGAATTTTTGACCCCTGACATCCTGCCTTTAGCTGAAATCTTAAAGAAGATGTTAATGAATGGAGCAATTAAAATGTCAGTAATTGTAATAATCTGCTGCAGGGTAAAAACCAGGTGAATTGTACAGGTTGATAGAGGATTTATTGTTATGCCTAATACAAGGTACATGAATGAATGTTACCTTACTTGCTTAGCATAATTTCAATAAAATCACTCATAGAAATGTTAATTTTTATTAACCAGAAAATAATTTTTATCAAGATTATATTTTGTTTTATATTAACGAATGTATATTTTATAATTATTATCTAGAAATGGAAGATTTTCCAGCAGCCATATATTTGGCGAGTGAGGAGAGTGTATTTCATAATCCAGCTGTACTATTCGATTTGGTGCGACCAACTAAAACAGGCAATGGCGTGGAATCAGCAGCAGGACTTGCTAATGTTATTCCTAGAAAGAGGTAAACTTTTTTACTTTTTAAGATTCTGTTGTTAATAAAGAGGTTAGGCTAGGAATTCTTACAACATTTTCTTCAAACTGAAGTCTTATATGAAACCTTCAAAATAATGGGTATATTCCCCCAGCAGACATCATTCACAGTCTGAGAAACAGTTAATTGGATGTAAACTAGTTTTCTAGTTTTAATCTAGATCTCTAAAATAACTACAGGGAATCCGTGCTTTTCTAGACCTCTATAATAACTGTTATATTCTCTCTAGTATATATCATATAGAAACAGTAGATCTAGTAATTGTCTATACCTCTATAATCACTGTTTATATTCTCTCTAGAATATATCATATAGAAACAGTTGATCTAGTAATTGTCTAGACCTCTATAATAACTGTTTATATTCTCTCTAGTATATATCATATAGAAACAGTAGATCTAGTAATTGTCTAGACCTCTATAATAACTGTTTATATTCTCTATAGAATATATCATATAGAAACAGTAGATTTAGTAATTGTCTAGACCTCTATAATAACTGTTTATATTCTCTCTAGTATATATAATATAGAAATAGTAGATCTAGTAATTGTCTATACCTCTATAATCACTGTTTATATTCACTCTAGAATATATCATATAGAAACAGTAGATCTAGTAATTGTCTAGACCTCTATAATAACTGTTTATATTCTCTCTAGAATATATCATATAGAAACAGTAGATCTAGTAATTATCTAGACCTCTATAATAACTGTTTATATTCTCTCTAGAATATATCATATAGAAACAGTTGATCTAGTAATTGTCTAGACCTCTATAATAACTGTTTATATTCTCTCTAGTATATATAATATAGAAATAGTAGATCTAGTAATTGTCTATACCTCTATAATCACTGTTTATATTCACTCTAGAATATATCATATAGAAACAGTAGATCTAGTAATTGTCTAGACCTCTATAATAACTGTTTATATTCTCCCTAGAATATATCATATAGAAACAGTAGATCTAGTAATTGTCTAGACCTCTATAATAACTGTTTATATTCTCTCTAGAATATATCATATAGAAACAGTAGATCTAGTAATTGTCTAGACCTCTATAATAACTGTTTATATTCACTCTAGAATATATCATATAGAAACAGTAGATCTAGTAATTGTCTAGACCTCTATAATAACTGTTTATATTCTCTCTAGTATATATCATATAGAAACAGTAGATCTAGTAATTGTCTAGACCTCTATAATAACTGTTTATATTCTCTATAGAATATATAATATAGAAACAGTAGATCTAGTAATTGTCTAGACCTCTATAATCACTGTTTATATTCTCTCTAGAATATATCATATAGAAACAGTAGATCTAGTAATTGTCTAGACCTCTATAATCACTGTTTATATTCTCTCTAGAATATATCATATAGAAACAGTAGATCTAGTAATTGTCTAGACCTCTATAATAACTTATATTCTCTATAGAATATATCATATAGAAACAGTAGATCTAGTAATTGTCTAGACCTCTATAATAACTGTTTATATTCTCTATAGAATATATCATATAGAAACAGTAGATCTAGTAATTGTCTAGAAGATCTCTATAATAACTGTTTATTTTCTCTATAAAATATATCATATAGAAACAGTAAATTTAGTAATTGTCTAGACCTCTATAATAACTGTTTATATTCTCTATAGAATATATCATATAGAAACAGTAGATCTAGTAATTGTCTAGACCTCTATAATAACTGTTTATATTCTCTATAGAATATATCATATAGAAACAGTAGATCTAGTAATTGTCTAGACTTCTATAATCACTGTTTATATTCTCTCTAGTATATATCATATATAAACAGTAAATTTAGTAATTGTCTAGACCTCTATAATAACTGTTTATATTCTCTATAGAATATATCATATATAAACAGTAGTTCTAGTAATTGTCTAGACTTCTATAATCACTGTTTATATTATCTCTAGTATATATCATATAGAAACAGTAGATCTAGTAATTGTCTAGACCTCTATAATAACTGTTTATATTCCCTCTAGAATATATCATATAGAAACAGTAGATCTAGTAATTGTCTAGACCTCTATAATAACTGTTTATATTCTCTATAGAATATATCATATAGAAACAGTAGATCTAGTAATTATCTAGACCTCTATAATAACTGTTTATATTCTCTATAGAATATATCATATAGAAACAGTAGATCTAGTAATTGTCTAGACCTCTATAATAACTGTTTATATTCTCTCTAGAATATATGATATAGAAACAGTAGATCTAGTAATTATCTAGACCTCTATAATAACTGTTTATATTCTCTATAGAATATATCATATAGAAACAGTAGATCTAGTAATTGTCTAGACCTCTATAATCACTGTTTATATTCTCTCTAGTATATATCATATAGAAACAGTAGATCTAGTAATTGTCTACACCTCTATAATAACTGTTTATATTCTCTCTAGTATATATCATATAGAAACAGTAGATCTAGTAATTGTCTAGACCTCTATAATAACTGTTTATATTCTCTCTAGAATATATAATAATAATAATAATAATAATAATAATTTATTTTATTAAAGTGTCACCATCCATTTACATATTTACAGCAAAAAGATAACATCAGATATTTAAGAAAAAAGAAAATGGATGCCAGCCGAAATCGACTTATGAGACACATTGAAACATAATTGACATAAAATAGATCCTTATAGGTTGTAAAAAACTTCATGATTCATATAAAACTCCAACAGATAAGTGTTAAAAATTTACACAAATAAAAACATGACCATGTAAAAATGATAAAAAATTATAGATCTTACAGACTTGCATATATGCACAGTTAAAACATTTCATATAAGCGAGCTCCTTCTTAAAATTAGCATTTTATGAAGAGTCGACGCTAGCAGCGGTAAAATAGGTTCATGATTCATTAAAAATATTAACTTATCATCCTCACTTAAAACATGGAAGTTGTTATTATATTCTAAGGCTTTGACTAAAAGGTTTGTTCGTAAATGGCTGTACATATCACAATGAAACAGGAAGTGTTTCTCGTCTTCCGTTTTTCTCATAAAACAATGAAGGCAGATACGGTCTTGGATTTGTTCAGGGGGTCGAGTATACCGCCCCGTCTCGATTCTAAGAGGAAGTGACCCTGCTCTAAAGAGCGACAGTGTTCGCCTGTGAGTCGTATTTTTTACAGCCGTAACGAAACATTCTGTACCAAATTCATGTTTAAATACTCTGTAAAAACGTAGCTTATTGCCATTTATATTTTTAGTGTCGTTCCATACCTTTTTGTGCCAGTCATCTCTCTCCCTGTCCCAGAACACATCCCACAATTTATCATAATTAACTAATTCGTCCGTGTCATTAATTAAACCCAATTTGTTACCTAATTTGTACGTTCGATAATCCCATGACGATTTTCTACTGATTGACCAGTTGTGAACCTTTCTAATCAAACTATCTTCCGATTTAGACATTATTCGATTCCACAAACGGAATACTTCTAATTTTATTAGATCATCCCCTTGTAGCCACCCCATATCACCTCTTGCTGCGACATTACTGCTTCTCTTATTCAAACCCAAGAAAAATTTACAAGCATTTACATGAACAACATTAATACAGTTATGGCTAATTAAACCCCATATCCCAGAAGCATAGGTAAATATAGGACGGACCATTGAGTCATATAACTTTGTATAAACATCATATGAAATAGAAATAGGAAATCTAGTAATTATCTAGATCTCTTTAATAACTATTTATTCTATAGACCTCTATAATGACTGTTTATAATTTTTCTAGAATATATCGTATGGAAACAGAAGAAGAACTTGAAATATTTAAAAATGAGTTGCTCCGACGACCATTAGTACTACAGCCCATAACCCATTCTGGTAAAGGTATTGGTAGTGGTACTACTGGCTGTGCATTATGGGTAACTCATGGTAAGTCACAAATACAGCAATTATTTCCTCATAATAAACTGAGGCCCTGTGAGCTACAGGCTGTGCATGTTAAAGATCTCTCTGACAGCAGTTGTAAATTGAAAATACAGTAGGTTTATGCCGCTGTCCTGGCACACTGCAATGTGATACTGGTAGTTACTTGAGACAGATAAGAATATTGATCATCATCCTTTGTTTGTTCCAATACTAATTGTTAATGGTTAATTACAGTTAATTGGATATTATTAATTAACCAAACTCACCCCAAGATACTGGGAAGAATACAGATGGGGGTGGATGCTGCTAAAAAAGCCATGGCCAAAGAGGAACCATTCTTTTTGAGGGTAAGGTTTTCATGTTAAAATCAAATCAATAAATTATATCTGTCAAGTGTACCCATTAGACCTTTAAAAATTTCTCAGATTTTATTGTTTAAATATTGTGGAAATCAGAATAATTGCTGTGTATTTTATAATAATAGTAAGAATATAAATAAAACTTTTTAACCTGATTTACTGGCTTGGCAATAAAGAATATTATTCATATCTTATAGTATCTGTTTATTTTTCAGTATAAATTTGGTACGTTATTACAACGTCTACATTTTGAGATATTTAATGATGGTTTAAAGATGGAGGTCAGATTTGATGAGATGATCAGTCATTTACGTTATGCTAATTGGACGTACGGGGAACTTATTGTTCGATATCCAGGTCCCGAAGGCACTAAAAAATTTCTTGTAAGTTGATATAAAATTTTGAATTTTCTTAAAATAAATTCTTCACCTTTTTTTTGATTAAAATTTTTTGGTATTTATTAAATTATAGAGGGAAAATATATTAGGAGGTCAAATATTATTTATTTTTGTTGACTATTATTAATTACAAACAATACATATTTTACATACTATTCATTTTTTTTACATAATTTCTGACCTATGAAAATTTTTCCAAACTCGCTTGTCCGGTCTCATTTTCTTAAACAAGGTCTTTGTCTACCAGTTTCACATCTTGTTCCCTCAGTCATGTGATATCTATCAGGTAAAATTCTGAATAGTTTTGTTGATTAAGGTTTACATGTATATCTAGTTCATGAATTAAGATTTTTTAATATTTTCTAGAATCCAGCCAGAGATATATCTTTCTCATTTGAAGATTTGGCAGCTCAGGAGATATTTGTTCGACCTGAAAAACTTCGTACTCCAATCAGACCAGCCAACAATCCAGTCACAGGAGGTTAGCATTCTTAGTTTTTATTTTAAAACGCAAGCTCAGAATACATATTATGTTATAACATATTCACAAAATTCATTGAAGTCATATGTAATTGACAAGCTGTGTTTTGGATACACATCCTCATCAGGACAGCAAGTTCTCAAAATTTACCTATAGTAATACTGATTTTCTTTACTTATATTTTCAGATGAGATCAGAAGATGGCTCCCAGACTGGACTGTTAATGAAATCACCCCCCTGGAAGAAATTGGTGAAACAGCACCAACCAATAATTACAGCTATGCACAAGCTGGAAGACTTTATGAAAGTTTCCGTAAAAAGAAGAAAAATAGACCCGGTGTAGATAAAACATCAAAAGATAATCATGGATTTGAGAAAAGTATCGAGATGAGTGATATTACTCCATCTGTGTCACAGGGTGCAATGGCTGAACCACCCACTCCAAACGGAGCTTATAGTTATCTTCCCCAGAACTCTAGTGTACATGGGGCTTCAGCAAATTATATCCATCCACAATCACATTCAGACAATCGCTATGATGATAGACATCATGATTTAAATCATCATGACAATAGACATGTGAGAGAAAGGCAGCCTCAACGACCGTCCCGACAACATGAACGACAGACAGTCCAATCTGAACAATATCCGCAAGTGCACATTGTGGACAAATCATCTAAATCTAATTCACCAGAATGGTATAACAAACAAGATGTTAATTCAGGTCGTGAATCAAATCAATCTTCCTTCTCAACAGCAGCCAGCTCGGGACCCACAGACAGTGGTTACCATGGCAACGAGACAGACGGTTATCACAGTGACAGGTATAACCATGATAACGGTCATGGTGAAAATCTGGGATTCCATCACGAGGAAGAAAGTGAGGATGAAATAATGAGGAAACATAAACAATTTGTGAATAATATGTTACAGGAGAGACAGACAGTGAATAACAATGTCCCTGTTCGTAAACCTCGCGATATGGAACACAGGGGTCATCAGAAACATCAGGCCCAACGATATGATAATAATTATAACAATCAACCTCAAAATGGTCCTAGGAGTCCACGAAGACATGATCATTACGGAAATGCACCCAAAAATGATCACTATGAAAGACCTAGAGATATAAGGCAGCCTGATCGCTTACGAAACAAGCCAAATAATAGACAATACGAGAATAACGATCACTATGACAACAGTCCTAGACAGACGCACAATGAAGAGCATAATACACAACATTTTAATTTTAAGAATGAAAATATGAGTGAAAGCTTTATCTAAAAAAATCTGATAAAATTGACTGATATAAAGAGAAGATTTAAATCAAGAGCCCTGGGGCCTTATTCTAGAAAACTTAATTTAGATAAAAAAAAAAACAGATTTTAAGAAATACAGTAATATGATTGGATAAAAAGACTTCATTTAAAATCAATTTTAGTGATTGACCAATCAGATAGCTAGAACACTAAAATCATCTTAAGTTAAGTTTCTGAGAGTAAGGCCCCTGATGTTACTATTGTAACCTTTGATTGTGGTATAACTTTCAGATGCAAAATTGTGCATTGATTGTAGCCTTTTGTTTCCTTTACCTCATTTGAGTGCTTTATATCATCTATTTTTCTCCTGGAAAACATTATTTAATGATTGTCAATGAGACAGTTTGATTGGATAACCAGGGTTATGTTGACCAGTAAGTTATATAATGGTGCTGATAAATAACCATTCATATAACCATAATAATATTGTCAATTTATACTGAAATGATTAGTAAATCTGAATATCTAGTCTACACTGGGCTAGTAAAAATCAGCGTTTTAAAAACCAGGGTTTTTGATTCTTAAAAATCATCAATTATTGTTGTTTTTTAAAAATTCAGGGGTCTTATTCTCAAAAACTTAACTTAGATAAAATCCAGATTTTAAGAAATACAGCAATCTGATTGGATAATAGTACTTAAAATAGATTTTAGTTACTGACCAATCAAATAACTGGAACACTAAAATCATCTTAAGTTAAGTTTTCGAGAATAAGGCCCCAGGTTTTCAATTGCGAGACTGAAAAACACAGGTTTTACAAAATAACGTGCCTTGTGTAGACGGTCAATGTTGCTAGTGTAGACGTAGCTTATAAGATTATAAATCATAATTCAACTTTATAATGTTAAAGGAAGTCAAGTGATTGTGTTATGTGTATTTTATGTTTTATGCAACAGCATCAAGTGTTATATAACTACTTCCAATATTTAATTTAATACATTCCATTTTGTTTGCTTCCATTCATAGATTGAAATTACTGAGCTAATAACGTGAATTGAGAATTAACACTCTGCTATCAAAAACTGGTTATAGCATCAACAATTTCTTTAAGCATTAGAGCTTTTCAAATTATGCCACCCAGCTGTTCTATGGATGTTAGATCAATAGGAGAACTCTTTATTTCATTAACAAATTATCTCCCTTTAGTCTCCATGAATGACCTGATTTTTAGTAAATTGATGCTGCTGATTTTTTTTTATGAAAATGTAATTTGTTTATTTACATTATTTATCTTGGAATATCATGGTATTTTTTATTAATTTGCTATAGTATATTATTTATTGTAATATTATTGAGTTCCCCCACCAATAGTTAAATAAACATGTTATTATATAGCCAGGATACCATGTTAAAATATAAACATTTATTATCAAACAAATCTAAATCTTAATTTACATATTATAAGTTTTTGACTGCATACAGTACTGTTTCTGCCTCCTGGGCCTCATCAGTATAAATTCAGTTAATAATTCATAGATAAATTCAGCATTTTCATGTATATTTGTTTTCTCTGTGTTTATAGCCTTAAAAATTTTAATATACATGTATTGGATTAAATACAAATAATTAAAGTAATTTTTGATTATATATTTGTCTTGAATAACTGCCTTCTTCAGAAATAGTTTTTCTATTATTTATTTTAAGATTAGCATACATGTATATTGTATATGTATTAAAATTATTAATCTTGGAATAAGATGTAATAAAAAAATGTCATCAGAGTATTCATTCTCAAATGTTTCTGAAAAAGGTGATTTACAAGGCAATAATACAATTTCAAATGTTATGTGCATTTGTAATATTAAAGGGATTGTAAAGAGGTTTCCTAAACTTTGTATGTGTATCGGGAACACTGATAGCATCAATTTGCGCCATTTCAATTTCAATTTCGACGTCTATGGTTCTTGTAATTCCACTAAAACTAAGGAGCTTTATGACGTCTCTACCAGTGATCTACCAGAAGCTACTATTGATATCTGCACAGATCTCTGGTAGTGACGTCAAAAAGATTTTAATTGATATTATTCTAAAAAACTGAAAGTAAATGTATTTTTAAATTATAGAATATTTTATGTTGTATATTGTATAATAAGTTTTTATAAGGTTATATTAGTTCTATAGTCATTTAAAACTTAATGACTTATTTTATCATAACCTGAATATTTTATCTAATAGTATTTTAATGTAAATTGTCAATGGAATTATACATTGTGTTGTATATCATTATATTTTTCATTTTCCTCATCTTCAATATTCCCTATACATAGTTATATCATTACCTAAATTAAATCCATGATTTTATATTTACCTATATTTTATAATAAAATTATTCTTATTTCTTGATTCAGTTTCTCTCAGTCATTATTAAATAACAGAATACAATTTTATCTGAAACACAGGCCTCGTAGCCAGGAATTTCCAAGGGGGGGTTACATACACTCGTGAAGCAATCATACTCAACTTTAACAGTTACAATTCAAACCATTTAGCATTACTCTACTTTGTTAATAAAAAGAATCCTATTTCGGTTTAATGTATTTCAGTATGAACAAAACATTTCTCACCAGTTTTCTAGAAATACAATACAGATTTTATATTTACCTCACTCTCCAGAAGTAACACCAAAATTATTCAAATGTCCTACTTTGGACACTAGTCATTAAAATAAACACATCAAAGACATAAGTTTTCAGAGTTTCACTTTCTTCAGTAAACTGGAAGAATTGTTATTACTACATTGCTTGCATCTTTTGTTCAATGCAAGACTTTTTCTTTGCTTACGCTTTTTAGTTTTTGCTGCTTTATTTGGAACTGTTTGTGTTTGGTCTTTGTGGACTTTACTTCCAATAGCAATATTTTCTTGTAGCTGGCTGACCTTCTTCTTGCTAGACCTTTGTTGAGTTATGCCAGATAACACTGATGAAGATTGACATGATTCAACAGATTGGTTTTTCTGGACTGTACTTCCAGTAGCTGTACTGTCTTGTAGCTGGCTGACCTTTTTGTTTCTAGACCTTTGAGTAATACCAGGCAAGATGGTTGATGATTGTAAAGATCCTACAGATTGGTTTTTCTGGACTGTACTTCCAGTAGCTGTACTGTTTTGTAGCTGGCTGACCTTGTTATTAGATCTTTGTCTAATAATACCAGATAACACTGATGTTGATTGGTCTTTCTGGACTGTACTTCCAGTAGCTGTACTGTCTTGTAGCTGGCTGACCTTTTTGTTTCTAGACCTTTGAGTAATACCAGGCAAGATGGTTGATGATTGTAAAGATCCTACAGATTGGTTTTTCTGGACTGTACTTCCAGTAGCTGTACTGTTTTGTAGCTGGCTGACCTTGTTATTAGATCTTTGTCTAATAATACCAGATAACACTGATGTTGATTGGTCTTTCTGGACTGTACTTCCAGTAGTTGTACTATTTTGTAGCTGGCTAACCTTGTTGTTATTAGACCTTTGAGTGATACCAGTTCCTTTACTATTCTTTTCTCTGGATTCACCTTCAGAGTCAGATATATGATTGACCTCTATAACATCACTATCTGAACCTGGAGTGGACCTCTTGTTCTTCTTACTTATATCAGTAGGAACATTATCGTTCGAGTCTACGTAGATGATCAAATCTTTCCTGGTGTTTACCCCAGTGGTTGACTGTCTTCTCAGCCTTATTTTTCGTTTACCAATATTTTCATGGATTACTGAGTTGTTTGTAGAATTTGGGGTAGATTGGATCTGTCTGTCGTTTTTGCTTGTTTCTTCATCAGAATCTGCAATAAGCAGGAATCTGTCTCCATTAGCTCTAGAACGACTTGGTGTCAAGATGGATTTTTCATGTGTTTTCCCATTTGTTTCATCTTCGGCGTCTATATTAATGACAGTTGGTTGGTTGTTGACTGAACTTCCTTGAGTATTGGATATTCGATCAGGGTTGGAAGTAGAGGTTTCATCCTCGGAGTCTATATAGATCCACACTGAACGAGGGGGTTGGCTAGTTTGGAGATTGGTGTTAGTGCCACTGTTACTTGAATTTCTAGGAGTTGTATGACTGACACTCTCATCATGGTCGATGTATATAATTGACTCAGTTGGTGGTAGAGACCCTTGACTTCTACAGTTTCCCAATTGTCTTAACTTTGACTTCTGGATTCTTCTCTTTATCACAAGCCACTGATTTACTTTTCTTATTCGTTTGTTATACTTCTTACGATAATATTCAAGTGGCTGTTGTCTGGATACTCTGTGAGGGTCAAACATCTTTTCTATCTCAATATTTCTAACATATTGCTGAACTCTCTGCTCAATCTCTGACTCTGTCAACACATCACTAATAGATCCCATGTACCTTGGTCTGTTGGGACTCAACCCAGTAGGACAATCTTCATACCTCGAGACAGTTAGTTCATTGTGAAGTCTCAAATTCCTGTTTACACTTGATTGTGGCAGACGAGTTTGACGTGAGCATTCATTTGTAGAAGGCCTCATTCTGACAGCTCTTCAGCAGAACTACTAACTACAGAAAAATCAAACGATGATGTGGTTGAAATTCTACATTTGTTCCAACATTAGAATATTTTGTTGGACTTATTGCTTCATGTATTTGAAACTGTCCTTGTGAGTTTTGTTATTCAATGTTGTCTATTTCAACAATCGCAAATGTTTATGTCGATTCAGTTGAAACTTTCAAATTAGAGGAACAACTAATAGCTAGCTATCTTCTTGATATTCAGAGCAATATATTCTTTATTCAGTGTCGAGTTGCTGTTTACTTTTGGATAATCTGCACTCGAATAATTAAATCACACATGCCAAGTCGTACTTGTTTATGCATATTTTATAGCAAGTCTTTCTAATGCTAACGACGGAACACTGAACTATTGGTTTCCAGATAACATTAACATATATATAATATATAATTCCAAATGAGTTTACTGAGCACACTATAGAACCCTACAATTTTATGGACTTTTCTACATGTACAGTCCAGTGCCTCAACAACTAATTAACTAACTAATCTTGGGCTAATTGAACCAAGCATTGGCCCCAATTCATAGGAGAAAGAGCACTTCTTTTCAGAAAAAATAATGCAAAAGGGTGAAAAATGTCTCCAAACCTCAGTGGCGTAGCCAGGTTTTCGAAACTGGGGGTGCAATGGTTAAGATAACCGACAGAATATATTGGCATTGCGAACGGAGCGAATAATGGGTGGAACAAAAGTACATGGTGGGGGTCCAGGGGGCGAAGCTCCCAGAAGCTCAGAGAATTTAGCTATTTGACATATTGCAGGAAGGCTAATTGAAGCTATATTATTTTTGATTTTTTGTTTATGCCTGCGGTCAGTCGGCTCAATTTCATCGACGGCACCTTTTCAACCGACGGATATCAATAATGAGGAGCAATTATCAGAAATCAGAATTAATACCATGTATATCGGTATAGCCTTACAAGTTCAATTGGCGTGGCAGTTCATGATGGCCAATAAGACAGACAAAATCAAATCACTGATGGCTTTCAAATATGGCTGAACACAATATCTTATTCTATGCAACAGTCCAGGTACTTGTTTCTGAAAAATTCTTCTATACTATTATCTTAAAATACAGACAATGTCAAACAGTGTGACGATAGATTTTGGGAACTAAGCTGGAAATTCCAAGCTTGAATCTTCACCGATATTGAACCTCTGATTGGAAACAATTAGACAAAGGCATTCAAGAATCAGAACACAGTGTAAGATAATAGAATAATTTAAGGGAAGTAGAACATACACTTACACATACACATATAACTATATTGTGACCTGTCCTAGGCCAAAATCTCAAATCTATAGTTTAATTCACGCCTTCAGTTTGTAAAGTGAAGTCTATTCTACAAGAATTATAACACAGTATACGATCAAAGAATAATTTAAGAAACACAAAAAATAATAATCAACTATATTGTGGACTTTTCTGGGCCAAATGCAATAGTTCAATTCCTGCCTTCAGACGGGAAAGCGGGTTCTTCTTTAGCACAAGCAAGTCCAGGTGCTTCCAGACTCGCAATTAAAGATTCTCTTGGTTCCTTCTTGATACCTTTCACAGCAGTAATCATTGGGTATATCTTGATATCCTTTTCATTTTTCGGCTCTTTTTTGATAATCTTTTCATCATTTTCCTCTTTTTTAATGGTCAAAATTTGGTTTGTTTGAAATTCGGTTTTGATCGACAATTCAGGTTTCACATCAATCTTTGGTTTGGACTCGTATTTTAGTTCTGAAGATTCTGGTGCTGTGAGTGAGCTCCCCTTTGATTCAGTAGCATGGACTGGTTCCTGTTTTATTTGTGAAGTAACCTGCATCCTTCTATGAGCACTGCGCGGGGGATCTGCCCTGATAAATATTACGTCATCAAAATCAGTAGATTCAGGCATTGGAACTGATGTTATTTTTGGTCTAGTGGAAGGTGGTGGCGGATTTGTTTTAGATGAGGAACCAGTTGATGGACTTGCTTTCGATGGGGTACCAGTTTGTGGACTCGTTTTTGATGAGATAACAGTTGATGGAATTGTTTTAGATGTAGTACCAGTTGATGGAATTGTTTTCGATGTGGAACCAGTTGATGGTATTGTTTTCGATGGGGTACCAGTTGATGGAATTGTTTTAGATGAGGTACCAGTTGGTGGAATTGTTTTAGATGAGGTGCCAGTTGGTGGAATTGTTTTATATGAGGTACCAGTTGATGGAATTGTTTTAGATGAGGTACTAGTTAATGGAATTGTTTTCGATGAGGTACCAGTTGATGGAATTGTTTTAGATGGTGTACCAGTTGATGGAATTGTTTTAGATGAGGTACCAGTTGATGGAATTGTTTTAGATGAGGTACCAGTTGATGGAATTGTTTTCGATGAGGTACCAGTTGATGGAATTGTTTTCGATGAGGTACCAGTTGATGGAATTGTTTTCGATGAGGTACCAGTTGATGGTATTGTTTTAGACTTGGTACCAGTTGATGGAATTGTTTTAGATGGTGTACCAGTTGATGGAATTGTTTTAGATGAGGTACCAGTTGATGGAATTGTTTTAGATGAGGTACCAGTTGATGGAATTGTTTTAGACGTAGTACCAGTTGATGGAATTGTTTTAGATGAGGTACCAGTTGGTGGAATTGTTTTAGAAGAAGTTCCGGTTGATGGAAATGTTTTCGATGTGGAACCAGTTGATGGAATTGTTTTCGATGGGGTACTTGCTGATGAAATTGTTTTAGATGGTGAACCAGTTGATGTAATTGTTTTAGTTGTGGTACCAGTTGATGGAATTGTTTTCGATGAGGTACCAGTTGATGGAACTGTTTTCGATGGGGTACCAGTTGATGGAATTGTTTTCGATGAGGAACCAGTTGATGGAACTGTTTTCGATGGGGTACCAGTTGATGTAATTGTTTTAGTTGAGGTACCAGTTGATGAAATTGTTTTCGATGGGGTACCTGCTGATGAAATTGTTTTAGAAGAGGTACCAGTTGATGGAATTGTTTTCGATGAGGTACTAGTTGATGGAATTGTTTTCGATGAGATGCCAATAAGTGGTGTTATTTGAGTGTCCTTAATTGACGTCTGGGAGATCGACGTGTTTTTCTTCGCCGTCCGGTAGATCGTGGTGTTTTGATTTGCTGTATGGAAGATCGGGGTCTTTGCTTTGAACGCCCCGTAGTATTTCGTTGGTCTCTGGTAGATTGGAACGTTATGCATAGGAAAAGTAGGAATGGTCGGGTAACGACGTAATGCAGTTATATAAGGTGGAGCAGTTTCTTTGTCAATTGTACACTGGCTTGTCGAACGCGTTGGATACTCAGTATCTTTGGTCGAATGTTCACCAAGGGACTCTTTCAATTTATACCAATCATTCAATTTCTTTGCTCTGCTTCGAAACCGGTCTACATAGTATTGAATGGGTCTCAACATTGGTTTAGATTTTCTGACTACATTAAGATATTCTTCAAAATGATGTTCTATTTCGTCTTCTGAGCGAAAGCGATTTACTTGTTTCATGTATGAAGGCCTCGGTCCTAGCTTTATTCCTGGATCGTTTGACTTAGCTTTTTTTCTCGGTGGTTCAGTTTGCTCATCTGGATCTGGTTGGTCAAATCTTCTCTTTTCAGAGGCAGATACAGATGTTACCACATGATCTTTATTGGCAGCAAGTGTTTTTCTCGGATCAGAGAGTTTAGCAACATCAGTAATCTCTACTATATCATTGAGGCGTTCAGATGAACTGGAAATCATGGTTACTGCATCATTTCTTAATAAATCTGTGGTTGTTATCAATTTTTGGAGATCTTCTGTGACTTTGTTGACTAGATTGGACATCACTCTGTTTGAAGAGAGGTTCATGTTCCCATTGTCATTTGATGTTGCAGCAACTTGAGAATCACAGCATCTCTCCGCCATATTACCTGTATCTGCTGTGATTCGAACGACGTTTGGATCTCTCACCTCTGATTCTATTTGCTTTGTTTTTGGTCCATGCTGAGGTTTAGTCAGTGTCTGTTGTAAGTCCCATGCCAAAGCGACATACAAAATTGACTTGCTTTCAACTATGTTCCAATATGATGGTTTTGATGTAACTTGCTTTGCTTTAAACATGTCCAGAAAAGTTTGAGGCAAAATATGGTCCATTTTCAAGTAGTTAGTTCTAAAGTGTAATCGTCTGGCTTGAAAATACTGTACTGTTTATCTTTCGTCGTTCCACTTGTTTTGAAAAGATAGTCAATTAAGTCGAACTTGATTATCAAAATCGATTCAAAATAGGATGGAAATGTTGTTAAATAATTGGTGTAGTTGATTTTTGAACTTGGTAATTGTTTTGAGTATATTAATCCATACAATGATTATTAAATATTTGTTGACTCTGTAATCAAATTCTTTTAGTGAATTTTAGAATGTAGGTCAACTTAGGGCAATATAAATAGGCAATGTTTTTTTTATACAAACTGCTGCGGCATTGAATCACGCTGCTAGGCAATGAAGCTCATGAACGATGTGAAATGTGTAACTATAAAGTGGAAGATGTGAAAAATATTCTCAATCTGTATTCTGACCTTACACCAGCCAATGACCATCAGAACTATCTATGAATATGGTGGTCAGAGCACAATTTTGATTTAATCCCAGCCAAACAGGGAGGGGGGTTTTGTAAATATTAAACAGATAAGGTGGTTAAAAATTTATTTAAAGACATGTTTCATGTAAACCGTAATCGGCGTCATCTCGCTTCCTACTGCAGTCACGTCGTTTCCTCAGGAACTGGAACTTGGTATAGAATGTCCTATTGGTAATCATGTAAATTACAAAATTAAACGATGAATTGCAACATTCGAGAACCGAGTTAACGCCGCTTAATACTAAAAATAGATTGTGATATTTACCGTTCCAATTGAACTCGGAGTAAATGTGACGGGCTAGAGTAAACAATGTACCGGGGAGAAGACACACCACGTACATGATAGATATTACGATTAAAGTTTTAGTCACTCTTCTTTCCTCCAGTATAAGATCAGCCTTGCTGATGTTGGTTGTCCGAATTCGCCATTTTATGTGCCGTTTGAGATAAATCACCAACATTCCCGTCGAACCGGCAACGATGACGCAAGGTAGAAATCGGAATAAAACATTCAGCACTAATTACGTATAAGCATCCACTACTGTTTTATTCTTCCGGTAAAATCCTGTCATTTTTAAGGACAATACACTTCGATTCAAAATGGCGTCAGTATTAGATTTCGTTTCGTAAACAAAATTAATGAGCAGGAAGCAAACTATTCAGTCTATTCTACACGAATTATAACACAGTATACGATCAAAGAATAATTTCAGAAACACTAAAAATAATAATTTAACTATATTGTGGACTTTTCTTGGCCAAATGCAATAGTTCAATTCCTGCCTTCAGACGGGAAAGAGGGTTCTTCTTTAGAACAAGAAAGTCCAGGTGCTTCCAGACTCGCAATCAAAGATTCTGTTGGTTCCTTCTTGATACCTTTCACAGCAGTAACCATTGGGTATATCTTGATATCCTTTTCATCTTTCGGCTCTTTTCTAATAATCTTTTCATCATTTTCCTCTTTTTTAATGGTCAAAATTTGGTTTGTTTGAAATTCGGTTTTGATCGACAATACAGGTTTCACATCAACCTTTGGTTTGGACTCGTATTTTAGTTCTGAAGATTCTGGTGCTGTGAGTGAGCCCCCCTTTGATTCAGTAGCATGGAGTGGTTCCTGTTTTATTTGTGAAGTAGCCAGCATCCTTCTATGAGCTGCCCTGATAAATATTACGTCATCAAAATCAGTAGATTCAGGCACTGGAACTGATGTCATTTTTGGTCTAGTGGAAGGTGGTGGCGGATTTGTTTTAGATGAGGAACCAGTTGATGGAATTGTTTTAGACGTGGTACCAGTTGATGGAATTGTTTTAGACGTGGTACCAGTTGATGGACTTGCTTTCGATGGGGTACCACTTGATGGAATTGTTTTAGATGAGGTACCAGTTGGTGGGATTGTTCTAGATGAGTTACCAATTGATGGAATTATTTTAGTTGAGGTACCAGTTGATGGAATTGTTTTCGATGAGGTACCAGTTGGTGGGATTGTTCTAGATGAGTTACCAGTTGATGGAATTGTTTTCGATGAAGTACCAGTTGATGGAATTATTTTAGATGAAGTACCATTTGATGGCATTGTTTTCCTTGAGATGCCAATGATTGGTGTTATTTGAGTATCCTTAATTGCCGTCTGGGAGATCGACGTGTTTTTCTCCGCCGTCCGGAAGATCGGGGTCTTTGCTTTGAACGTCTCGTAGTATTTCGTTGGTCTCTGGTAGAATGGAATGTTTTGTGTTGAAGCAGGAAAGGTTGGGTAACGCCGTAATGTAGTTATATAAGGTGGAGTGACTTCTTTGTCACTTGTAAACTGGCTTGTCGAGCGCTTTCGATACTCAGTATCTAGGGACAATTTCAATTTATACCAATCATTCATTTTCTTTGCTCTGCTTCGAAACCGGTCTACATAGTATTGAATGGGTCTCAACATTGGTTTTGATTTTCTCACTTCATTAAGATATTCTTCACGATGACGTTCGATTTCGTCTTCTGAGCGAAAGCGATTTACTTGTTTCCAGAATGAAGGCCTCGGTCCTAACTTTATTCCTGGATCGTTTTGCTTAGCTTTTTTTCTCGGTGGTTCAGTTTGCTGATCTGGATCTGGTCGGTCAATTCTTCTTTTTTCAGAGGCAGATACAGATGTTACCACTTGATCTTTATTGGCAGCAAGTGTTTTTCTCGGATCAGAGAGTTTAGCAACATCAGTAATCTCTACTATATCATTGAGGCGTTCAGATGAACTGGAAATCATGGTTACTGCGTCATTTAATAAATCTGTGGTTGTTGATATCAATTTTTGGAGATCTTCTGTGACTTTGTTGACTAGATTGGACATCACTCTATTTGAAGAGAGGTTCGTGTTCCCATTGTCATTTGATGTTGCAGCAACTTGAGAATCACAGCATCTCTCCGTTGTATTCCCTGTATCTAATGTCTTTCGAACGAAACTTGAATCTCTCACCTCTGATTCTATTTGCTTTGTTTTTGGTCCATGTTGAGGTTTAGTCAGTGTCTGTTGTAAGTCCCATGTCAAAGCGACATACAAAATTGACTTGCTTTCAACTATGTTCCAATATGATGGTTTTGATGTAACTTGCTTTGCTTTAAACAAGTCCAGAAAAGTTTGAGGCAAAATATGGTCCATTTTCAAGTAGTAAGTGCTAAAGTGTAATCGTCTGGCTTGAAAATACTGTACTGTTTATCTTTCGTTGTTCCACTTGTTTTGAAAAAATAGTCAATTAAGTCGAACTTGATTATCAAAATCGATTCAAAATAGGATGGAAATGTTGTTAAATAATTGATGTAGTTGATTTTTGAACTTGGTAATTGTTTTTAGTATAATAATCCATACAATGATTATTAAATATTTGTTGACTCTGTAATCAAATTCTTTTAGTGAATTTTAGAATGTAGGTCAACTTAGGGCAATATAAATAGGCAATGTGTTTTTTTAATACAAACTGCTGCAGCATTGAATAATATTAATTGATCATACACGGTGCTAAGCAATGAAGCTCATGAAAAATGTGGAAGATGTACCTAGAGGGCCGAAGAGGATGAGAAATATTCTCAATCTGTATTCTGATCCTACTCCAGTCAATGACCATCAGAACTATCTACGAATATGGTGGTCAGAGCACAATTTTGATTTAATCCCAGCCAAACAGGGAGGGGGGTTTTGTAAATATTAAACAGATAAGGTGGTTAAAAATTTATTTAAAGACATGTTTCATGTGAACCGTAATCGGCGTCATCTCGCTTCCTACTGCAGTCACGTCGTTTTCTCAGGGACTGGAACTTGGTATAGAATGTCCTATTGGTAATCATGTAAATTACAAAATTAAAGGATGAATTGGAACATTCGAGAACCGAGTTAACACCGCTTAATACTAAAAATAGATTGTGATATTATCGTTCCAATTGAATTCGGAGTAAATGTGACGGCTAGAGTAAACAATGTACCGGGGAGAAGACACACCACGTACATGATAGATATTACGATTAAAGTTTTAGTCACTCTTCTTTCCTCCAGTATAAGATCAGCCTTGCTGATGTTGGTTGTCCGAATTCGCCATTTTATGTGCCGTTTGAGATAAATCACCAACATTCCCGTCGAACCGGCAACGATGACGCAAGGTAGAAATCGGAATAAAACATTCAGCACTAATTACGTATAAGCATCCACTACTGTTTTATTCTTCCGGTAAAATCCTGTCATTTTTAAGGACTTCGATTCAAAATGGCGTCAGTATTAGATTTCGTTTCGTAAACAAAATTAATGAGCAGGAAGCAAACTATTCAGTCTATTCTACACGAATTATAACACAGTATACGATCAAAGAATAATTTAAGAAACACTAAAAATAATAATTTAACTATATTGTGGACTTTTCTTGGCCAAATGCAATAGTTCAATTCCTGCCTTCAGACGGGAAAGAGGGTTCTTCTTTAGAACAAGCAAGTCCAGGTGCTTCCAGACTCGCAATCAAAGATTCTGTTGGTTCCTTCTTGATACCTTTCACAGCAGTAACCATTGGGTATATCTTGATATCCTTTTCATCTTTCGGCTCTTTTCTAATAATCTTTTCATCATTTTCCTCTTTTTTAATGGTCAAAATTTGGTTTGTTTGAAATTCGGTTTTGATCGACAATACAGGTTTCACATCAACCTTTGGTTTGGACTCGTATTTTAGTTCTGAAGATTCTGGTGCTGTGAGTGAGCCCCCCTTTGATTCAGTAGCATGGAGTGGTTCCTGTTTTATTTGTGAAGTAGCCAGCATCCTTCTATGAGCTGCCCTGATAAATATTACGTCATCAAAATCAGTAGATTCAGGCACTGGAACTGATGTTATTTTTGGTCTAGTGGAAGGTGGTGGCGGATTTGTTTTAGATGAGGAACCAGTTGATGGAATTGTTTTAGACGTGGTACCAGTTGATGGAATTGTTTTAGACGTGGTACCAGTTGATGGACTTGCTTTCGATGGGGTACCACTTGATGGAATTGTTTTAGATGAGGTACCAGTTGATGGAATTGGTTTAGATGGTGTACCAATTGATGGAATTGGTTTAGATGAGGTACCAGTTGGTGGGATTGTTCTAGATGAGTTACCAATTGATGGAATTATTTTAGTTGAGGTACCAGTTGATGGAATTGTTTTCGATGAGGTACCAGTTGGTGGGATTGTTCTAGATGAGTTACCAGTTGATGGAATTGTTTTCGATGAAGTACCAGTTGATGGAATTATTTTAGATGAAGTACCATTTGATGGCATTGTTTTCCTTGAGATGCCAATGATTGGTGTTATTTGAGTATCCTTAATTGCCGTCTGGGAGATCGACGTGTTTTTCTCCGCCGTCCGGAAGATCGGGGTCTTTGCTTTGAACGTCTCGTAGTATTTCGTTGGTCTCTGGTAGAATGGAATGTTTTGTGTTGAAGTAGGAAAGGTTGTGTAACGCCGTAATGCAGTTATATAAGGTGGAGCAGTTTCTTTGTCACTTGTAAACTGGCTTGTCGGGCGCTTTGGATACTCAGTATCTTTGGTCGAAAGTTCATCTAGGGACAATTTCAATTTATACCAATCATTCATTTTCTTTGCTCTGCTTCGAAACCGATCTACATAGTATTGAATGGGTCTCAACATTGGTTTACATTTTCTCACTTCATTAAGATATTCTTCACGATGACGTTCGATTTCGTCTTCTGAGCGAAAGCGATTTACTTGTTTCATGTATGAAGGCCTCGGTCCTAGCTTTATTTGTTGATCGTTTGACTTAGCTTTTTTTCTCGGTGGTTCAGTTTGCTCATCTGGATCTGGTCGGTCAAATCTTTTTTTTTCAGAGGCAGATACAGATGTTACCACTTGATCTTTATTGGCATCAAGTGTTTTTCTCGGATCAGGGAGTTTAGCAACATCAGTAATCTCTACTTTATCATTGAGGCGTTCAGATGAACTTGAAATCATGGTTACTGCATCATTTCTTAATAAATCTGTGGTTGTTGTTATCAATTTTTGGAGTTCTTCTGTGACTTTGTTGACTAGATTGGACATCACTCTATTTGAAGAGAGGTTCATGTTCCCATTGTCATTGTCATTTGATATTGTAGCAAATTGAGAATCACAGCATCTCTCCGTCATATTACCTGTATCTGCTGAGATTCGAACGACCCTTGGATCCCTCACCCCTGATTCTATTTGCCTTGCTTTTGGTCCATGCTGAGGTTTAGTCAGTGTCTGTTGTAAGTCCCATGTCAAAGCGACATACAAAATTGACTTCTTTTCTACTATGTTCCAATATGATGGTTTTGATGTAACTTGCTTTGCTTTAAACATGTCCAGAAAAGTTTCAGGCAAAAAATGGTCCATTTTCAAGTAGTTAGTGCTAACGTGTAATCGTCTGGCTTGAAAATACTGTACTGTTTATCTTTCGTCGTTCCACTTGTTTTGAAAAAATAGTCAATTAAGTCGAACTTGATTATCAAAATCGATTCAAAATAGGATGGAAATGTTGTTAAATAATTGATGTAGTTGATTTTTGAACTTGGTAATTGTTTTGAGTATAATAATCCATACAATGATTATTAAATATTTGTTGACTCTGTAATCAAATTCTCTTAGTGAATTTTAAAATGTAGGCTAAATTAAGGCAATATAAATAGGCAATGTTTTTTTTTATACAAACTGCTGCAGCATTGAATAATATTAATTGATCATACACGGTGCTAAGCAATGTAGCTCATAAACAATGTGAAATGTGTATATTTCAGAGGATGAAGATGGAAAATATTCTCAATCTGTATTCTGACCCTACTCCAGGCAATGAACATCAGAACAATCTACGAACATGATGGTCAGAGCACAATTTGAAATTAATCCCAGTCAAACAGGGGAGGGGTGTTTCGTAAATTTGAAAGAGATAAGGTGGTTAAAAATTTATTCAAAGACATGTTTCATGTGAACCGTAATCGGCGTCATCTCGCTTCCTACTGCAGTCACGTCGTTTTCTCAGGGACTGGAACTTGGTATAGAATGTCCTATTGGTAATCATGTAAATTACAAAATTAAAGGATGAATTGGAACATTCAAGAACCGAGTTAACACCGCTTAATACTAAAAATAGATTGTGATATTTACCGTTCCAGTTGAACTCGGAGTAAATGTGACGGGCTAGAGTAAACAATGTACCGGGGAGAAGACACACCACGTACATGATAGATATTACGATTAAAGTTTTAGTCACTCTTCTTTCCTCCAGTATAAGATCAGCCTTGCTGATGTTGGTTGTCCGGATTCGCCATTTTATGTGTCGTTTGAGATAAATCACCAACATTCCCGTCGAACCGGCAACGATGACGCAAGGTAGAAATCGGAATAAAACATTCAGCACTAATGACGTATAAGCATCCACTACTGTTTTATTCTTCCGGTAAAATCCTGTCATTTTTAAGGACAATACACTTCGATTCAAGATGGCGTCAGTATTAGATTTCGTTTCGTAAACAAAATAAAGGGGCAGGAAGCAAACCAAAGTGACAATGAAAATCGTGGTCACTGTGATTTTTATTCGTTTAAACGTTAAGGTCATCCGCGTCTGTAAAGGCCACAAAACAACAGCAAGGCGCTCGGTTGAGATAAGAACAGTTAAAATACTGGTTATTCGAGCAAAAGTGACTCCTATAACGTAGACTTGTGGTGTTAACAGTGTCTTGAAGTTCGAACCCGATATTTCATCAATTTTAGAAACGATACAGGATACTTTCCTTAACAAAGTGAACAAGAGAAATACATTATCAGAAATAGTTAATCCTAACAACACTATTCTAGCACGATTTTTAAAATTCTGTAAATGCAAAACGAAAAAACTGAGTGTGTTCATCGCGAAACCGGAAATGATCAGTAGGGGCAGCAAACAGCAATCCAGGAATGAGAGAAAACGTTGTGTAGTAGCGTTACTGATGATGCCATAGGAGACTTCTACTGTCAAATTCAGGGAAACATTCATTGCCATTAGATCATAATATATGAATGTTTCTTACACACAATCTACACTCAATTCATTAGAACATAGGACTCCTCAACAATGTTGTATAATTTCTGTCAAATTCTACTGGACTTTTTCTATATTAAACATTAATCAATGCATCAAAACGTATCAGGACGTGACACAGACACTTCTCTACTATTTAGAAATGGACAGAATGTCTGGTGTATTTACAAATAGATTCTTTTTACTCCTTACATAATTATTATTTGCCAAAAAGGACATCCTTTGCTTCTTCACATATGTTCACAATCAAAAGGTTTTTCCTTCGGATCATACTTGATGTTCACAATCAAAAGATTTTCCATCAATTTGTATCTTGATGCTCACAATCTGAGGTTTTTCTTTCAGTTAATATATTGAAGTTCACAATCAAAGGTTGTCCATCAGTTTATACCTTGATGTTCACAATCAAACTGTTTTCCACCAGTTCCTATATATGAATGTTCAGAATCAAAAAAATTTTCCAACAGTTCATATACAAATGTTCACAATCTGAGATTTTCCATCAGTTCATGTATCGATTATACACAATCAAAGGTTTTTCCATCAGTTTATATCTTGATGTTCACAAAAAAGGTTTTTCTAATCTCGATGTTCACAATCAAAGGTTTTTCCATCAGTTAATATCTCGATGTTCACAATCAAATGTTTTTCTATCAGTTTATATCTTGATGTTCACGATCAAATGTTTAACTTCAGTTTATATTTTAATGTTCACAATCAAAGACTTACTATGGGTTCATGTTACATCGATGATGATAGATCCAACCGTATGAAACAAAAGATAAATCTTTCAGAATCTTTTTCTATTGTTCACACTATTATTATTCCCCTTTGACATTAAATTATGACAGCACCAACAACGCTATACAGATCCAATATTTAAACCTTGTTAAAAGATCCTAACCACTTTCAATTATTATGGTTTTTAATATTAAAATGAAATACATCTAACACTATAAAACTCTGAATCTGATACGTACATCGAAATAATTCTCGTGATAAAGAGCTCAACTGGTGATATTAAATCATTATATTTCCCAGTTACATGATATAAAAAGTAATAATTGTGTCGTGCTGATAGAATTCTTATAGTTATTAAATTACATAGTCTTTGATATTCGTAATAAACCATCAGTGGTCTTTAGACATGACGTGGTTCAGAAGTCGCGTTAAAGGGATTGTAAAGTGATTTTCTAAACTTTGTATTTGTATCGGGGACACTGATAGCATCAATTTGCGCCATTCCAATTTCCATTACGACGTCTGTGGTTCTTTCAATTCCGTTTTATGACGTCACTGACAGTGATCTGCATAGATATCAATAGTAGCTTCCGGTAGATCACTGTTAATTAACTTTTAACAGAACAGAATTAGGAGGTTAAAAGAATAAAAAATTTGTATTTTTGTATCAGGGACACTTATAGCATCAATATACACTACACGTATTCCAATTTTCAATCAGAAGTCTGTTATTCCAGAGGTTTTACGAAGTAACAAAGTTCGTCGCGAAAGTCTTTGTGATAAAAGCATATTATTATGTGATTTTGGAATGTTGCAAATTGATCAGTGTCCCCGATACACAAATACAAAACAATACAGAAAACTTCTTTACAATCCCCGTAAAGCTGATATTATACAACCACTCTCGTGTTATCTACTGTACATATTTTAATCACACTGTTAGTGTTCGTCTACAATTAAAAAACTTACTAATTTTAATGATTTGTACGACTTATATTATGACAGTTAATAAGTAATATGAGATTCCTGACGCTCATATAACACTCTTGCTTGACAAGTGTCGGTGAGCTGATTTGAAATATTATTTCTTTCCTAGACTCTGCATTACCTATTTATATGTCTGCAACTTGATCAGGGTATAGCGTCTTGATCGAAGTACTACATGAAGTAGAAAATTATACCATGACTTAATTTTTTCGAACTCTACCCAATTACCGAAAACCTAACTTTTGCCATTCGCCAATCCTCGGCAATTTCCGTAAACTATAATCTGCTGAAGAGCGTCAGCGTCACTTTAAACAATCAAGTAACGATTTCCACATGATTTTAACAATTTTATTTGTTTATTAACTCGTTGAGACCACTTTAAATTCAGTTTAAACTCTGGCCTTTTAGAATAATGGATGGTTAGAAAGAAAATAGCGAAGTGGAACATAAAATATAATGGCATAAAGGTGTTCCAGACAAGTTTAAAAAATCATTTCAAATATTTTTTCATATAATTGATGGTAATGACCGTCTATTTTGAATATTAATCTGGAAATTATTAAAGAAAGTAATTCTAGATAATACAATAGATACAATACGATTTTATTATTGTGTTTTAAATGGAAAGTTAACAATGGCAGTTCTTACCATAATGACTCTTTTTTAACAAATTTATTTTTTCCCATTTTCTTTTATTTCAGTAGAGAATCGTATTGAAGAATATAGAAAGAAAATTTGGTTAATGATCAAATTTGATATTATGAATGACTATAACAAAAAACGTCAAGACTATGACAATAATCTAAAAAATCAGAACCATAATGAAAACCTGATATATATCAAACTGAAATCACTCCGATTGTTTAAAGCGATACAACCTCTTAGAATGAACACAAAAATTAAGTTCTCAAACTTGGTCAATCAGAGTATATATTCATCAACGGTGTCCAAAGTATACAAACAGAATGCAAAAAACTCAGGAAACTATGTAAATTTCCATATAATAACAGGTTATAATTGATAAACGCCTTAAATTTGATTAAGGATTTTTCATTATATTGTATATAAACATTGTTTTCTGGATTTATCAGATTATTTAGGTAAGCTGTTGTATAGTTATGCAATCAGGCAAGTCCCTTGATGAATATATACACCTATTGACCACATTTGAAAATTTAGATTTTTTGTTCATTCTAAAAGGTTGTATTCCTTTAACTACGTCCTTCGCGGATTTGTTTTGTAACAAATGTCCTTGTCGGAATTGTTATTAGTGAACTTCTTCAGGCCATCCCTTGAATTGCTTCAACAATATTATATGATAGATAAAAATAGAATTACATGTACTATATAGATAAAATGTCATATTAACAATAAGGTAGAAGGACACTTCTAAGAGATTCTGATGTTTTGAAGTCATATTTGTAAACGAAACTGTCAAATCTGTAAATTAAGAAGAACATTTGAGATTAATTTTGTCGTTGAGTTTTTTCTCTGTCATATTGATTTTTAACATTGTAAGTTTCACATCATAGCAGGGAAAATTGAATTATCATTTGCTGATTACAAACGGACTACGTGAACTTCTGGTTAAGGACAAACACACTAGATGGCGAAAACAGTTAAATATACAGATCCCCTTGGTTGCAATTTACACTATTTAAAAAAAAAATCGTTTTAACGAATTGAATATAATATGAATTCGTTAAAACGTACAAATTATTTTGTTAAAACGAAACATATTTCATTATTTCATATTTTCAATTCTAAATCACCTCTCAAATTTAGATGTATGCTAAATCTTCTATTTGTACCTATAGAAAATAACACTTTTTACATATTGTGCTTTGCTGAGTGCACAGGTGTCTGTCTATACTTTGTGAGAAACGGGTTTGTATTAGGGGTGGGCGGTATGTGTTTAATGTGTTACTTACATTAATCTGGTGATATTTGTAATAGTAAACCACCTCTCATTTTTTTATTATAGCTAATAATTTGATTATTCTTTCCTTTGCTTATACCTATAAAAGAAAAAACATGTACATATGCGCTCTGCTATGTGCACATGGGGGAGAGCACACTGCTATGTGCGCATGGAAGTTTTATGGACGCTGCTATGTGTGTATGGGAGGTGTTCGAACACTGTTTTGTACGCATTCGAGGTGTTTGAACACTGCTATGTGCGCAAAAAAGATGTCTGCACATTGCTGTGTGCTCATTGGCGGCATGTGCTGACTGCTATGTGCGCATTGGAATTTGTATGTACACTGCTTTCTGCACATAGGAGGCATGTGCACACTGCTATGTGCGCATGGGATGCATGTGCACACACCTATGTTCACATTGGAGGCATTTGCGACGCTGCTATGTGTGTATAGGAGGCATGTGTACACTGCTATGTGCGCATGGGTGGTGTCTTCACACTGCTATGTGCGCATGGGATGTGTTTAATGTGTTACTTACATCAATCTGATTTTTTTTGTATAAACAATATTTATTTACATATTAGGATTAGGGAACAGGTTTTCACCTATAGTACCCTATAATCTGATGATGTTTGTAATAGTAAATCACTTTTCATGTTTAAGTGTATAGCTGATAAGTTGATTATTCCTCTGCTTACACCTTTAAAAGATAAAACAGTGTACATAATTATGTGCTCTGTCATATGCACATGGGGTGTTTTCACACTGTGTGTGCGTAAGAGTGTCTGAACACTGCTATTTTTTAATGGGAGGCATGTGGACACATTGTACGCATAACTGTGTGTAGACACTGTGTTTTCACATTACTATGTATGCATGGGATGCAAGTGTACACTGCTATGTGAGCATGGGGAAAAAATCGTGCAAAATCGGCCCCCCACTCCCCTGTTTAATCGTGGGCCCTTTCCGCTATGAGAGAAAGATTATATCACATGGCCGATGCCGATAGATAGATATAATTTGTCCGTTCTTGATGTATATAAAATATTCATCAAAAAACCGGTTGAATGATATTAAACACAATATACTTACATATTCTAATATACTAACATTAGATATCAGTTAACATTTTATTTCATTCCGCTACTTTTGAAATATGGCACCTCTATAATTTTGTTTTATCTAAATTGTAGCGCCTCCAAAATTATCATCTTACCAGGGGAAGTAATTCTTCTGAAATTATTTTCGGTCCACTATAAAATTTTCATTTGCAATAACCAAGTTGACGCACTGTAGCAATAACGTAGCCTGTCGGTATTAAAAGGGAATGTTAAACATTTTGGGCTGTGATTATATGGAAATAGCCTCAAGAAGAACTGAAACTGCACAAAAATCACATAATCCCTTATCTATACCCCTATCTAAACATTTATCTTTCATTTTCTGTATGTGTTTTTTCTATTCCCTTGAACCCAGAAAGGGTTTCGGTCCCCCCTCCCCATAATTTAATATGCAAGAAAAGATTTTTTGAAGATTCAAAATTGATCAGATGGAAATCGAAGTAGTAAGTCCCTATTGCCAAGTAAAATCCCGATATATCTTTCAGAATACACCAAATTGATGCCATTTTCTATTTCTCTAGGACGAGGACTTTCTATTTGGTCTTGCGGTTGCGGCGCTCCGCGACTTACTTCGGCTCCACAAACTATCCTGGTTCGTTAGTTACTACTATTTTCTACGGTAGCTCATTGCATCTAATTTTGGCAGCTATTCCCTTCCATAGGCTATGAGGTGATTGGTTTTTATCTATGCTGTGTTTATTAACACTTACTCTTCTTATATAATGTTAACTGTTGTTTGACGGACATCAGAGCATAAGAGAAGTATTTGGAATCTAATAAAAACCATTGAATATTTAATAATGATTTATTTACAGATATATATTTTACAAACAAGCAAAAAAACAAAATGTACAAATAAACAGTTGAGAAAACACCAGAAACATTTTGGCTTAAAAACAATATTTGTACTAACTAAAATTACAGAATATGATTTTCAAAATGACCATTTTGTTTTTAAGAATGTTGTCACATTAAAGGTATCCTTTGTCTCTTTATCTGTGACTGTATATTTGTTCCTCATATTAACTATTCCTCATGGAACAAAAAATATTATAATAAATGATCTCAGGAACTCTTATATGATATTTTCACCAGTTGAGGGTTAGGGCTTGAATTATATGGTAAAAGTTCCAAGAGGAACAATTATTACATAGCAAATGTTCTTTGGAACAGTTATTATAGTGGAACTTATATATCGTCACAGTATTCTGGTAATATATGTATCCATCTTCAAATATTTTTCATTGGCAAGTGAACAATTGAAGTAATAAAATTTCAAGCTTTTAATAAATGATTTTCAGAGTGGTTCAAAGCCAGCACGAAAAGGCCATGGAATCTGTTTCAAAGAAGGTCAAGTCAATTTCTTTCAACTCTAACTGGAACTATAGTACATAAAACATTCTCAACTAACTATATATACTACAGTTTTAAATTTACTAACAAATAACAATTAACTTAAAATTATCATATTGTTTAAAATCTGTTAACATCATAATCTATGACAAAGTTCTAAGTCTACTTTTTTTGGAATCATGATTTTTTGATATAACAGAAGCAAAAGACAATGTATTTGAAATCAACTTATAATGAATTTTTATGATTCTACCTTAGGCATAAAATATGTGCGAGAGTCTTGTAAGCCAGATCATTGCTGTGATATGTTTTAAAGCTGATATGTAAAAGATAACGAAATACAATATCAAACAACCATGAATTTCTTACAAATGAATTTATAAACAAAAATATTGACTATAAAGACACAAAGTAAAGGAGATCAATATTGTGGATGACAAGAAAATAAGTTAACAGTTTTTAGTTCATCTCTGTACATATAGCAGCCCCTTCTCTTTCTTTTTCAATACTATACTTAGGCAAATTAGAAAAAAAAAGACTTTTGACAATAACTCCTCTGAAATTTAGTAGAGATTGTTCAATGAACAAAATCAGAACTTATGAAGTTTTTTTTTCGAATCCCACAAAAGTCCAGCAAATCAACAATATCCAAATGTCGCATAGTTTATTTTAGTGCCATGAGATTTGTACTGCTCAAGTATTTACTTCTTTAATGAATTAAAACTGGACAACCAAATTATAAATGTCCTGCTTTATAAGTAAAAATTACTATGTTGTTATTTCCCTTTGATTACAAACAAAGTGTTTTTTATAAGATAACTTTTTATTTTTCATGCATATACTTGGATAGCCGAATAAACACACTTAGCACTCCTATTTTGATTGGCTGATTTTTTCGTGGGAGAAGGCAATACTTTGAAGAATGATTGTGATTGGTTGAACTATAATTTACTCAAAATAGTAAGTGTCCTATAGTATACGAGATTATCTAGCACGTTAGTCTAATTCCGAAATTGATACGGGTGCCTATTGTTTTTAAGATACTAAAAGCATAACAAATACAACAACAATGACTTATACAGAGTAAGTAAATGTTTTACTATTTAATGGGGCATGCCAAATTTTTTTATTTTTTCAATTGCAACTGACGATAAATCTAGTCCGAAAATAATGTTTTTTTTACAACTTTCAACTTTTTAAGATTATAATATATATCAAACATAAACTGGTACATAGTCACAGGCACAAGCATTAATATATAACATAATTTAAATAATCCTGGATATAACAGATAATGTTAGCCACAATATGGTGAAAGGGATTTCTCAAGACATAGAAAGTGAAATAAAATAGAATTCTGAATCTTACAATATGATAAATTGAGATCTTGCTATTAAGGACACAACTATAAAATTGAGACAATAGATCACTGTGTACAGGACTAAGTTGGTAATAATGCTGAGAAGGTCTATTGAATAATTATAAGGATACTGAACAATTCATGAACTTATATAATTTGCACGAAAATGAAGCCCATAACTCCAATATGAAAACTGTTCTTGAGCTCAACACCATTTGCATACAAATCTATTTTCGATATGATCATATAGAATCGTAATATTTTTCTATGACGAAGAATTGATCATGTGGCATTATTTTTCATACATGTATCCCAATATCATACTTCATAATTAATGATCAAAAGAACATTTATATTCAATTCTATAATTATTTAGTATATAAATCACAGTTTATAAAATAAAGATAGCAACTTGATAGTTTTTTGAGTATTGTTAATATAGTGTTGCAAAAAAATACAAAGACTTTTTTTACCCTTACATATGACATTGACACATAAGTATTGAATTATTATTTTATCATTAAACAATGCAGTGTTCAATGAGGGAATTCTTCCAGGATATATAGAAACTGAGGCCAGATAGATCATCGTTAAAACATAGAAGATGATATAGTAGCTAAAGTTCTTATTTTTGCCAAAGATTACTAACTTATATTGAATCATATTTTTGAAGATTTCTGCAGGTAATCACTGACACTGACTAAATATCATGATACACTCAAAGACTGAAGAACAGAAACAAAGAATGATGTTGTGAACTTATGGTCAAAACAATGAATTATGTTTGTTGTTGTTGCACTCTTGATAACATCTCAGAATCTAAGAGATCATCTTTTTGTGCCAAAATGCGCTGGTGTTTGCAGTCTAGCACAAGAAATCAGGGACTTATGGATAATAAATGAAATCATGTATGAGAACAATCATGCTGATGTTTGGAGTATGACTTACATGAATCATGATTATGTGTGATTTGAAATCATGCAGTTATTTAACAGTATGAATTATATCCATACAAATCATGTTGTTTGGAGTTTATATCTTTAAGCAAAAAATCATGTGGTTGTAAATGTGTTATATCAAAGAAGAATCATGCTGTATGGTAAATCATACAGTTGCTGTAGAATAAGTTTCTATTACCAAGAAATCATGTTGTAGGACTATTTCTAAAATATCCGAAAAGCTGTCAATCTGATGTCATAATATAATGTAATCCATCAATGGCCATCATCCAATTAGAATCACTTATGATAATCAATCAAAATCATGATGTTGTAGGATCATGATTAACAAGGATCATGATTAACATCCATTAAACAAATCTGGTTCTAACATATATTAAGCTGATGTTTTATAAGAACATGATCCAATATGATGTTAAACTATGGCACTTGAGTTAATGTTGTATTAGCACTTTCTAGTTCACTAGGATTTTCATTGTGTAACTGGGTAAGACTTCTCATGGCTGGAGACAATTTAGACTGGACACTTTGAATATAACTCTGAAAAATATAATATTTTAAATCAAATAAGAATTCAGAATTGCAAATAAATAAATAATAGATATCAATATTTATATCATATTCAATATGCATACCAGTATAAATATCAATATAAGTATCACAATAAATATCAATATTTATATCATATTCAATATGCATACCAGTATAAATATCAATATACCGGTAAGTATCACAATAAATATCAAGTTATTAATTTTAATTCAGAAGTTGGCTGAATATTTTAATTTCTTTTAGCAAATATTACATGAAATTTAATCTATCCAGTTGAGATTTGATCAGATTTTTTGGCTATTTAAGTCAAGTCAGAAAATGATCCTAGCACTAAGTAAATGTATGCTCAGACTAGAAAGTCAATGTAGAAATCTAGACAATGTAAACTTAAGCCAAGATCAACTAAATCTTGTTTAAATAACCATTCAACTTCTTCAAACTTCTTAACCTGGTCAGGCTAGTCTCTCTGGACACAAATCATCTAAATTTTACTTAACTAGTCGAATTAAGCAAGACAAATTGGCTTTATAAACAAATTCCTGCATTGAAATCTCGATTTTATGAAACTGCCTCTATGGGATTTTTTTCTTACTTTTATTTTGAAGGAACAAGGATAAAATTGCAGTTTTCTTCTGGTGATAAACAAGACTGCTTTCATTAGATTTCCCTTAGTTTAATTGAAATAAAATGACAAACATTACCTGTGAAATGACATCACCATTAACTCTACGAACTTGATATAAATGACGATAACGTGATTGTTGAGCGTCTCTACGTTGTTTAGCTCTCGCTTTCTGTAGGTTTACTTTCTTTGCTCGTTTGGTATGTAATGCTGAAGAAAATTAAAAGACAATGATATTCATAAGAGAGACCATCAACTCATATCGCCATCTTACCAATTGCATAAGCAAGATATATAAGCATACATCAAGGCCAAAGCTCTACCCTTAGAAGATCTCATGCGATGATATTACCAATATAAGCTATCCTGAAATAATTCTAGATCTGTCTAAAAATATAGGCCTATAAATAAAACTTTTATGGTAAAAATCAAATTGTTTTAGTCTTAAAATGGATTGTAAAAAGGTTTTCTAAACTTTGTATTGTGTCGGGGACACAGGTAGCATCAATTTGCGCCATTCCAATTTCCATTCTGACATCTGTGGTTCTTGTAATTCTACTAAAACTAAGTCGTTTTATGTTGTAGACAGTGATCTGCACACATTTGTTTTAGTGGAATTGAAAGAACCACTGACTGGAATCTTTACAATCCCTTAAAGGGGACCAGTCTTCATTTTTATTGGTTGATTTGGGTGTTGAATATACTTAAGTATCCTTCAGAGGCACTAGAAATGTACGAAAATTGCATATTTCCTTCAAATATATCTTAAATTAAACATTTCTCCTTCTATTTCTATAGATGACTTTTCTATATACTGCATAGTATCGCTAATGTGTAGTAGGGCATTATAACTTTCAAATGCTAATAATTAATATTGCACATGGATTTGAATACTCAAATTTCAATGGTGAGTTGTGATAACCAGTACTAAATTGCTGAACTAAAAAAGTCCCTGTTTCTGAGACTTGGAAAAATCGACCCACGAAAATGAAGCCTGTGCCACTTTAAGTTTCAAACCAAGATTTAAAGCCTTTCTTGTCGTAAATAGTAAAACCTACAATGACTTCATCTTGTCATTAACAGATACATGGAGATTTTCTCAGAGGATAAATAATTAATAATTCTGAAGCTAGCCCACACAGCCTCTTCATGCTTTGAAGATTATAAGAATTCCCTTTACATTTTCCATCCATAGCTTGCATCATCAACTCACCTTGGCGATGGTCCACACCCTGTCCTGTTATTTTCCACTGAGTAATAGTTCCCACCACAAAACAAAATGGCCAGCAGCTTAATATTAACCAACTGTACCAACAGACAGGTCCAGACACATCTCCCTTCACCCGATCCCACACATACATCACAATCAGGAATTGTTCGATAAAATAGTCCAAGCAAGCTATCATTAATGCTCCTCCAAAAATACTTGTTCCCAGGATTGTCATGCTCCTTTGGAATTTCAAAATTAACACAGCCATCACTAATCCCAGACCAACTAGAATTCCAATTGGAATCCATTTTGTTTCTGGATGTAGAAATTGTTCCAGGATTATCAATACTCCCGCTGCTATGGCTATTCCTAGATGAAATCCTGTTAAAAATAGTCCCACATATTGCACAAGCATTGTTATCAGTCCACACAGTATTCCTGCACCTATAGCTACACCAGCATTGCCTTCTGTTGGAAGTAGTTCCTCCTCTAAACATATCATATAAACTAACACTGATCCAAATATAAAACCAGTTAAAAACATAACAGCTTTAAATAACCTGTAACCTGAAATAAAGAAAGCATTCATTACCATATTGCATAAAAAGGAATTTTAGAAATTTGAAAGTGTTCCAGGTCATCGATACAACTATTTCAGTTCGTGCAAAACCCAGAGGCATTGTATTGGATAATGAACTGATGCACAAAATAAGTGCTTGGTTTTACAAAATGAGAGCTTGATTTTACAAATTGATTTATTGCAATCGATGAGTAATGTATCCTTACCGAAAAAAGTATATACAATGCCAAATATAAAACACATGACTACTATTATGGCTGGAGCGATACTATAATTAGTATTAATATGTTGACAGATATCTGGTTCTGGTGGTATCCATGGAGTTGTGTTATAAACCAGTGTGGTGGACTCCATATCGTCCACCGTCACTGACTCTGTTGGTATGGTGGTCCCTTGACTAGTTCTAATGGTTGACATCTTTTACTAATCCGTCAACAAACATGGAATGGACGTCTTTTCAGTTTTGTAAATAGACCACTTCAAACTATACAGCCATTATTTGCTTATTTTCGTGGTCGTCATCGTTGAAAAAATAGTTGGTGGTACAGTTGCCTGAAAAAGAAGAACATAGTTTGGGTAGTGTTTGATTGGTAAACAAACTGGACGTTAAGTTAAGATACAAATACATGATTTAAGTCAGATTAGTTAGCCTAGTACAGACTGCTAGCGGGTGTTTTCATAAGGTTGTCCTAGGATATATGATCTCACCACAAAACAATGATTTCTTTGACGTCTACACATTCTGACTTTTTTGATTACCACTATGGTTTGTGTGAATTTTCATTCTACCGCAAAACCCCAATAGATTCTTATTTAAGTAAATTGCATAATAAAATGTCTCTAGATTTCAATAAACTAATTTCTATTCAAAACCATCTCTTATCATATTCAGACCATATCAAGGGCAGTAAATTCTGATCAAAACTGTTGTTTCAATATAACATGGCAACATTTAGTTTAACTGATGCTATTTTATTACATTAAGGTTCGACTTTATGTTTTAAAGAACACCTCCTGGGTGTAATGAAATAAATTTGGAATATTAGGTCCAATGTTTTTTTTTATAAATAAGACACTTTTTCCCACTTTAAAAGATAGTTTTAATTCCATAACAAAAATGATTCTTTTCTTTCAAGATAGTAAAATGATTTATCAAATATTCTAGATATGTAAAGGGTGATGACTTCATCTCATGACCCCACCTTTTTCTTACACTTTTCCTCTGATCAATTGAGATAGGAAGTGAAAAAACTCAGTTTTATTTCTATTTTGTCAACAAAATGTCAGTAGTGTTTGTGATAAAAGTGACTTGTATCTTGTATAATAAATACAGCCATCCATCACTGTTAGCTGATGTTGATAACATTTCACCCATCCCATAAACAATCTTCTCTTTTTATTACTGATTGCAATACAGTGGTAGTTGATTCAGGCATCAAATTTGACTCAGGAACTGATAACATTGTAATTTTCTAAGTCCTTTCAGTGTTCAATGAGGGAACTTTGCATGATACTGATTTAGAATATCTTTATGAAGTCTATCTTCCAAAGTACCATACATCAGTGACACTGCTATATCAGTAGAAAACTGTTGTTATCCGTTGTAATCATCTGATTAACCAAGGTACCAGGGTCTTCCATCTAGTCATCAAAGCTACTAAGTTTGGATGTATAGAGCTCAATTGCTAGTCCATAACTTGCAAAAAATATCCAGTAGTATCTCACAAATATTGAATATGGCCTGAACAGACTAATTGTCTGATATGGTCGTACTAAATATTCCTTACACAATATATCTCCTTTATTTTGCTTTTAACCAAGAAGTTATATAAATGAATAAAACTCCATCAGCTATAAATAATACAACTATAGCTGGTAACTATAAATATTTATAAATCAATCAAATTTTCCTCTACTTTTACTGAAGATTTTATAAGGCTGTTAACTAAAGTTTATTACATTACTGACATAACAACTCAAATATTCTACAAAAAACAATGAATAATGTTATCACTATGAACATTAACACAAAACAACACAAAACGTTACAAGAAAACCAATCATGCTTTTACCAATTATTGCAGTACTCAATCTATATAAAGGAGTTAAAAGTGAAATGAAAGAAAAGCCCTGGAAATTTTCATAAACTTGATTGTGCGTGGATGTTAACTTGCCCAGCAAAAAACCTTCTGAATTTGACTGACTGATCTATTCACATTTTCACAACCTATTTGGTCTTTGGAAAACAAACAGCACCATATAGTTTTTTTTTGCTGAAAATTTTACTAGGTCAGTGCCGCTGTGATAGTGATTTTTCGGACATTCGGGTTAATAGTTCCATTATAATGACTTAATTCTTTTTTCAATTCAGCCTTTCAGATCTGCATCAATGACAGACAGAAACTGAAGGTCTGAATTACCAAAGGTACTATTTGTATTTCAAACCATGGCAGAATTTGAATTATGAACCTCTGTCTTTGTAAACAAGAATCAAACTCACTGTGGTGACTGTGCCACCCCACTTCTCTTCAAATATATCATATATAGAAAATATGAAACTTACATCACACAAGGATGCTGGAATATGAGTAATTCAATGATGTTGACAGTCAGTAAATCATTAATAATGATGAGGTAAAATCATTAATTACTAGCAGGTATATATTATATATAATACAACAGGTCATTATAGGTAATATTGATCAGTCTACAGGAGTAGCTTCATATTACATCATTATTAATTATATCTGTATAGTGAATTCCTAGATCAAATACATCATTTTATTACATACATGTGTAATACTATGACAGCCAATCATTGAATACAAGCCCATGTAATAATTGAATCCATATTCAACGGTCATTGAATACGGTCGGAACTATTTTTTCTACTGACTCGCGAATGACGCCATCTTGGTTTTTTTTTATCTCACTTAGAATTTTCCCAGTTGCATTACAAGTTTCAATTTAAACAAATGATGATGAATTAACATAAATTCTTAATTTAAAACATGTCCAAACAAAAATAGTCTACAAAACCCATAAAGAACACCGTAATTAATGTTTTTGAAAGCAAAATAGCCTTGGTTACGTGTTGACGGCATTGGGAATAGCCTATTTATAGCCGGAAAATAATTTTGGAAATCCCCTGTTTAGGCTAGTAGTCTCTATCACCTAGGCGTAAGACTACTTCTCTCATAACCTTATCGCACAATTTTTGTTGTACGGTTTGTACTGTACATGAAAAACTTACACTCCATTCAAAACAATGATAGTGTATGTAATAAAAGTAGAACTGCACACGAGTCTATAGGAATTCAATATTGCATGAGGGGCTTGGCGGCGGGATATCACTCGTGTGCTACGCACACTCGTGATATCCCTACGCCAAGCCCCTCATGCAATATTGAATTCCTATAGACACGTATGTGCAGTTCTACTATTATATTCTGATTAATCACAATTCATGTATTGATAAATCTCAATCAAGTTACATGGATCAGAATTTTTTTTAATGGAGTCGAGTAACTTTTATATAAAATATAGGAAATGATACCCAAAGTTTGCAATGACATAAAAGAAAAACTAAACAACGCAGAAGTTTAGGATTGGTGAGAAATCCTTTCACAACATCTAATCCACTATTAGTAGTGTGGATGTGCAGTATGAATTGGCATGTTTTCATACTAAACAATTCACTAAGTAAAAAACAATTTTGAAAATAAGTTGGGATAGTTTCTTTTGGACAATAGTTTATTTTGTTAAAGGGATTGTTAAGGTGGTTTTCTAATCTTTGTATGTGTATCATTTATGACGTCACTGATAGTGATCAATAGTAGCTTTCGGTAGATCACTGTCAGTTACGTCATACAACGCGTTAGTTTTAGTGGAATTGCAAGAACCACAGATGTTGGAATGGAAATTGGAATGGCGCAGATTGATGCTATCAGCCCCCCCCCCCATCCCCCTAATAAATACGCTTTACAATCCCTTTGATGCCAGGAAGGATCCATCCTCTTATATTTCATCATCATTATTTTTAAAACAGCTGCATACCATGAAGAAAAATATAAGAGATATGATATCTAACAACAGAAAGTCAAATGTAGCGTGAAATCATAGCTGTAATCTTAATTTTCATTTCAACAAGGGAGTTGTCTATCTTTGATATTTGACATTTAACCACCAATCAATGCTGTCAGTGAGAGGAAACATCTTGGTTATTTGGCATTTCAGGGGTCATGACCTTTAATTAAATTAATAAGCCACAGCATCCTCAATAAAGTTCACAACACATAAATGAATTATTTAATTATTCACAACATCCTGCACATATTTTTTATTTCTTAAGGACAACATGACATTTTGTGACCCTATGTTAAAAAAAGAGATGAACCAAAAAGTCAAAGAGCCTTAAACATCTAAGGACAATTTTATGAACGGAAATTTAGACTATTATCACTTCCAAGCTTTAAAGAGATAAAAAATATTATGATTGATCTTTTTATGAATCAACTAAAACAACTGTAATTGAAGGGATTTTAAAGCGTATTTCTAAACTTTGTACGTGTATCATGGACACTGATAGCATCAATTTGAGCCATTCGAATTTTCATTCCGACGTCTGTGGTGCTTGCAATTCCACCCAAACTAACTCGTTTTATAACGTCACTGACAGTGATCTGCATATAGATATCAATAGTACCGGAAGGTAGATCACTGTCAGTAACGTCATAAAACGCATCAGTTTTAGTGGAATTGCAAGAACCACGGACATCGAAATGGAAATTGGAAAGGCGAAAATTGATGCTATCACTATCAGTGTCCATGATACACAATTACACATATAATGTTTAGAAATAAGCTTTACAATCCCTTTAAGTTCTATCCACTTGTTAGGGAATATTTGAAAATCACATTTAATGTTTTTCAGATTAGTGCTTAGATTTGCAAAAGCTGTAGTCACCAGTACTCTGACTAGTGGAACACAGATTTATTATAATAAAGAGTTAACTTGACACAAAGTTTAACTCCATTATTTTCTCACAGTAAATTATGTTACGTTTACAAATTTCATAACATAACACCCAAGTCAAATGTTATTAAGTGTACCTACACTATAAACATATCCTGTACATCATACCCTACCTATAACATTATTGTTAGGACACTTTAACCCTTTCAACACTAGTGTGTAGGTGAACAAAAGGGATTGTAAAAAGATTTGTTGAATTTCTTATGTGTAGTGAGACTTTGATAGCATTAATTTGCACCATTCTAGAATCAGAAATCTGTGGTTCCAGCAATTCCACTGAAACTAAATTGGCAAACTAAAAATTTTGTCAAGTACCGCGAGTGTCCACTAGTACGGCTAAGTTAAAACCGAATTTGTCAAGTTCCTTCCAAAGATATTAGGAGTTTCCCGATTTGTATCCAAATCGTACTTGGGAGAGGGGCTAAAGTATTTTATGATGTCACCACAAAATATACTTTTTGTATGGAAACCTGATTGAAAATTGAAATGGTGCAAATTGATGATATCACAGCATCACCTGATATATGTACCAATATAGAAAACCTCTTAACAATCCCTTTAATGTTAAAAACTTCAGTGTTCATTCCCAGCTAGAAAGCTCAGGGTATGAGATGGTTTATAGTCATACACTGTGTTGAAAGGGTTAAAGTTGACTGCCTGTATAACATGTGTGACTAATAACTAGAACATTTAGACGTCTGCACCTGTTGTGTAAGAAACCACATGGCTGTCTCGATGTCTGACTCAAACAAACAGAATTATTTTTCAATATTTTGTTTTAAGCCCAGAATAAAAATTTAAATGAAACAATCAACAGCTATTTTTACAACCAAAATGTTTAATGAATGAATCCATGCTAGTGAAAACGGTCGAGCTTTTTGAATTTGAGACTACTGAAGCAAGGTGGTCTCGGAACAGTTCTCAGAATGGAACAGATAAATTTTTGTAGTGTAAACGGTCAAGCGTTTTGAGTACAGTCTCACATGCGTACATTTCAACATGGCTGCCCGAGATACTGTCTAATCCTCATCTATTATCAACTCTTTTCTGTAGTTCCATTAGAAAGTGTCTGCAACTGTTCTCAGAACGATCAAAATGTTGTTACTGTAAAAGAAGTAAATTTGGTGATTTTATTGCATCCTGGTCTAGACTGATAACTTATCACTTATCACACATTGTGTGCAAGAACCATATCAGTTTGTGACTAATAACACCAACGGCTTACCAACAATTTCAGCCACAATAACCGCGTTTCCACTGAGAATTGTGAAGGAAAGCTAGCTCTAAGCTAGCCTAGAGCTAGCTTTATTGCCGAACACGTTGCGTTTACACTGAGTTTTTCTGGTTCCCGAACGACTTAAGCCTCGATTATAAAGTCACACATTATAGCCAGCACGCGATCTACAAGACTTATCTTTTACTCTTCTAGTTAATTAAGAGCGCGCGCCCCCTATTGCCGAACGAGATAAAGCCGGCTTTTTTGTGTTTCCACTGAGTAAATGAAAGCTGGCTTTCATTTGGCCCCCGATAAATTGCCGAACGCGAAAAGCTTCAATTGCCGAACCGTTACGGTTCCCGAACCGTAACGGTTCGGCAATTCGTCAGTGGAAACACAAAAAAGCTAGCTTAAAGCCGGCTTTTTATGTCAGTGGAAACACAGTTAATAACCAATGAAATGATGCTGTAAGTTGGTTAACTCATAATTGATACACCCCTTACAACAATACAAAAGATATTGCACATCTTGATATACTTGCTACCAATCCTATATCGGTCAGTTTTTAACAGTTCAAACATTAATAAATTTAACAAAACACAAGACAATATTATGGAATATGACACACTTCTTTTGTACAGTTAGGCACATATTATCTTGTATTTTGTTATATATGTGCTCCTCGCTTCTACAGGTCGTTCAAATCTTATATTAATAGTTTACCAAACCTTATAAAACAATGATATGAAGACCTGGCTCATGTCAGATTTCACTAGTAATAATAATCCATTTATAATAAAGGTGTGTGAAAGATAATCTTGTGTTGGTTTGTAAGGTGATTAATTATCACTTTACCCCTATCTCCACTGATTAATACCTCCAATAATAACCTTGTACTGTTCATCACCCTGGGGTTATTATCTTAACCCCCTCAATATACAATAATATTATGTAAGGAACAGATAATATGGTGTAATATCATGTAGAATTACCTTTAATAGAAAATAACTTCATACCTGTATCTAATTAATCACATAAGTTAACCTCATTAAAATATCAAAAATGCCAAAAATTTCAATTGGGATATGCACTTGGTCTAAAACGACTTTTCTTAAATGGATCTATGTTTTTTTTTACAGTGATAGTAAAGTTACTAGTAAAGTAGTTTTCTAAACTTTGTTTGTGTATCGGGGACACAGATAGCATCAATTTGTGCCATTTCCAAATTTCCATTCTGATGTCTGTGGTTCTTGCAATTCCACTAAAACTAACACGTTTTATGACGTCACTGACAGTGATCTACCGGACGCTACGCAGATCACTGTCAGTGATGTCATAAAACATGCTAGTTTTAGTGGAATTGAAAGAACCACAGACGTCAGAATGGAAATTGGAATGGTGCAAATTGATGCTATCAGTGTCCCTGATGCATACAAAGTTTAGAAAACCTCTTTACAATCCCTTTAATAGTTCAATGTTACCTTTTCCAATAATAATGCATGAAGGCTTGAATTAAGTTTACTAATTCTTATATATTTGTAAATTGTTGAATAAGCTAAAAAGTTAAAAAACATCAAATTATTTAACTTAGTTAACACTGTTGGCTCAGTTTGCTGTAAAATAATGCTAAAAAATTTACTTGAAAAGGCAATTAATTACTTGTATAGAAAATCTTCAATAAAATGATCACAAGTTCTTACTATCGTATACATAAGTTTCTTAGAAACATAGCTCCATTTAATCTGATGGTCCATCTACTCCAACTGACCACTTCACCAAAGTATCCGAAATCACTTGAATACATCAACACTGACCACTACACTGGTCAAGAAGTTTGTATTGACCAGATATATTGACCAAGTAGTCAATTACTAGCCAGGTTACAGCGAGTTATATCAGTCTGTATAACAAACATGCTTTGATCTATTTCTACCTTCTTCAAGAAGAGTTGATAGATTATTTAACCTCCTTAAAAAAAAGAAGAATTGGAAATCATTTCAAGTACTAAATACATCAAGGAGATATTTTTTACCAACGCTTTATTGAGATGAGAAAGCTGTTATCTCTCTAATGCTTTGTTTTTTGATAGTTAAATCAAATTAGATCTAAAGTGTTTTAAAGGGACAAAGTCTTACATGTAGATATTACAAATGTGACCGCAGTTTTAACGTTCCAAAATCTCTTTTCATACTCTTTTTTACATATATAATTAAGAACAGTGGTTGATATTTCTTCAACAAGTAGAGCAAAATTTTCACCGATTTTTATTTTACTTTGAAGGTCCTTAATAATATTGGGTTTGTGACATTATAATTTCCAAAGTGTAATTGTTTTCCTTTAATAACAAAATATCCTTTTTTCTGATGTAGAAAATTTTTCATAAGCAAAGCTTACGTTCGTTAAAGTCTATCCATTATTCCTCCTTAAAAAATTCAACATTCTTATGTCAAAATAATTAGGCCTTCACATAAATATCTTCAAAGAAAGACCTTTGGACCTAAAGCGAGCTTAACGATCTTACCTTAGTAAATAAATAAATTAGATAGTTTCACAATCTGTATCCAAAATAATACACTACAACTGAATAATTATGCACAATATTCTGGAAAAATGTCACACCATCGTACATAGTTACTCCCCATCACTAGCAGACGTCTAAAAAAATCAGCTGCTTTCAACATAATGGTGAGGCTGTTGTCTTCTCGACAATTAACTAACAATTACTGCCTTGTTCAAATGGCGTATTGTATACACATCCCTCAACACACTCCACACATTGTCAACAAGCTGTCAACAAGCTGAGGCCGTAATTAAAAACACAACTTTATCACGAATTGAACAACACAATCTTTTTATTAGCCATTTTGTTTGTTGTGGGATTATTTTTGCCGTTTTATTTCTTCTCACATTAGACATGTATTTGACAGTTTTTACCACTAAGAGCTGTTATCATCAACTGTCAAGTTTTTGCTTAGTAACTCATAACCAAGTTAGCAAGCCAGCATCCACAACACATTTAAGGAAAAGTACTAAAAAAAAATTTAATTATCCAAACACAATTCTATCTAAAGACATTTTTGGTTGCAAAGAAAATATGCTATAAAACTGACTAACACTAAAACAATCATCAATTTTAGCCTCAAAATTAGTGTCTGTGGCTTCAACAGTATATATAGGCTTCAAAACATCCATCTGGGATGTCACTTTTGAAGATGCAGAGAATCTCAACAGTTAAGAAGTGATCAGAGTTGTTTTACTCCTGGTAAAAATTTGTCTCATATTGATTTTCATTTAGCAAATTAAATTACATAAAACTCTGACTGAATCATTTTCTGATAATAAGTCTCTAACACTACTAGTAAGTTTGAAGTCTTAATGGTTTGCCTTGTGGTCATGTGTTGAATTTTAAAGTTAAGTAAGAGTAAGGTATAATATTGATCGAATCATCAGATTACCTGACTCTCTACCAGAGTATATACATGATCTAACATATTAATCAATAAAATATACAACATATATACAAGTAATATGGTCAATACAACAGCTTGCTTCTGGCCTAAATTTAACAATTTCTTACACAACCAATTCTATAAATTTTGAATACAATGAATTGTTGCTTCCAATCTTTGGTTACAGATATTTTGAAATAACCAACTACAATCTGAGTAGTTCATGAAGCATAGCAGTTTGTTCAGATCGTGAATGGCAAGTGTAGTCACCCTCAGCAGAATCAGAATCAAAAAAGCAAGGAGTGGATCTTAAAGGGATTGTAAAGTGGATTTCTAAACACTGATAGCATCAATTTCTGTGGTTCTTGCAATTCCACTAAAACTAATGCATTTTATGATGTCACTGACAGTGATCTAACGCAAGCTACTATTGATATCTATGAAGGTCACATAAAATGCCAGATATCAGAATGGAAATTGGAATGGTGCAAATTGATGCTATCAGTGTCCCCGATACACATAAAAAGTTTAGAAAACCACTTTACAATTCCTTTAAGTATTTTGCTAAACAATTCAACCTAAAATAAGTCAACAAGGACATTTCAAAATTAATTTCAAATATCACCTAGCCATTATATTTAGTCATTGTTTGTCAGATAAAGTTAATACAGATTATATCAGATTAGTATTATTGTGTGCTAAACAAATATTAACATAAGCTTACAGAAAAATCTCATTAAAATCACTGTATATGTGACATTTTTAAATCATACTGGATTCATACAGTTCTATCTGCAGAAGAAAAACCTTAAAAAATTTCAGCTACATGTTCATGTCACATCTGATCATGTATTTTTTCAGCAAAAAATGTCTCATATTTTATATGATAGATGAAATCTTAAAAAAACATTTCACATGATTCAAAATACTTGCTACGGCAGTTTGTCATCAACTGTTAATAATATGATGACTGTTTACATTACAAGGATGGTATTCTTTCTCAATAAAACCAACATAGTCAAAAAAATGGAGTGAGAAACTAGTGGTTTTAATATAATTTAAAATCTATTGCCTGTTTTGTAGTGTGGTATTACAAATTTATAGAGTGCAGTTTACAATTCAAAACAGATACAGTATCTCATAAAATGTTTTGTTGTTAACTAATTTGAGTTCACGAGCAACATGACTCAGGTTTTGAATATAAAATCCATAGATATCAAAGTTACCTTTCAAATATAATACAAGACTTGTAAGAGTTCAAGAAGAAGTAGTAAGACTTCAATCTTCAATATTTCTGACTCTGTTAGGATTCCCAACTAGACTTCAATTTCTAGCATATTTTTATAACGGAAGGTTTTAATATGATGTTTGAAAAACTACCACGGTTTAAAAAAAGTTTTACCTATGTCAATTTGAGTTTATTTAGAATAAACAGTAGTTTTATAGAATATAAATAATATTTAACTTACAGTGTTCGAGTTATTCACTAAATATCACTCATTGAAGGAAGTCAGTGGTAAATCTGAAATAATAATGTTAAAATTTCTATAAAAATATGACATATTGTTTTTGACATCTTAGAACACTATGACATCATAAACTGACATGGAGTACTTGGGTACAAAATAAATTTCACTTTCAAAATATACTCTATAGTTCTTTGTTGGTTTTCAGTCATAGGCCTTATAGTAACATATAATTTCACAGCTTTCTTTGTGTATATACAAAACAAACCACGAAAAGAACTATGGATGGAACACATCAGGGATAAATCGTACCTTGCTTGCTAATAAGGTTTAAATAAAGTGAAAAACAGTAGAAACAAACTGAGTCAGTGGCAGACAATGATAAACAACAACCAGCTATCAAACTACTAGATTAAGTTTTGTAAACTCTTTGAAGGAATCTCTCAAATGGTCTATTCCACAAAAAACAAAAGAAGTAAGCACAAAACAACTATCTTTCTTACTTTGAAAAGCTTAATAATTTCTTAAAAGCAACTTTTAATCACTGTCATCTCCAATGGTAATGATTTCAGATTCACAATTACTAACTTCTTAAATTTAATCCATTAGAATTATATTTCACATCTGGAGAAAATACTCACACAACATTTCATAACAAATTCCCAATGAAAACACATACAGTCCGACATTTTGGAGTACCAATCTAAAGAGAAGAAAGTAGGAGAGTTACAGGCTAACTAACTAACAAGAGGTGTATTGTAAAGAGAATATGGAGTGTATAGAGGAGGTAAACGTCCGATCAATAAGATCATGTAAATACTGATAGAGTTTCAACTGATTAATACCCAATAACTGGCAGTCAAACATGTAGAAAATATCAATATTCTTCAACCACCAAGTAGAGTTAACAAATTATACCAAACCAAACATCTGATAGGATTAATCAATTTTATCCTAAACTAGATCTACAATGAACTACAATAAATAATCTTATTTACTTCTAGACCTCACATAGCTGTCTATATTCTACAATATATACTAGACATTTACTTATAGACCTCACATAGCTGTCTATATTCTACAATATATACTAGACATTTACTTATACACCTCACATAGCTGTCTATATTCTACAATATATAAGCTTACTAGACATGTACTTATACACCTCACATAGCTGTCTATTTTCTACAATATATACTAGACATTTACTTATAGACCTCACATAGCTGTCTATATTCTACAATATATACTAGACATTTACTTATAGACCTCACATAGCTGTCTATATTCTACAATATATACTAGACATGTACTTATACACCTCACATAGCTGTCTATATTCTACAATATATACTAGACATTTACTTCTAGACCTCACATAGCTGTCTATATTCTACAATATATACTAGACATTTACTTATACACCTCACATAGCTGTCTATTTTCTATAATAAATACTAGACATTTACTTATACACCTCACATAGCTGTCTATATTCTACAATATATACTAGACATGTACTTATAGACCTCACATAGCTGTCTATTTTCTATAATAAATACTAGACATGTACTTATACACCTCACATAGCTGTCTATATTCTACAATATATACTAGACATGTACTTATACACCTCACATAGCTGTCTATATTCTACAATATATACTAGACATGTACTTATAGACCTCACATAGCTGTCTATTTTCTTCAATAAATACTAGACATGTACTTATACACCTCACATAGCTGTCTATTTTCTATAATAAATACTAGACATGTACTTATAGACCTCACATAGCTGTCTATTTTCTATAATAAATACTAGACATGTACTTATAGACCTCACATAGCTGTCTATTTTCTATAATAAATACTAGACATGTACTTATAGACCTCACATAGCTGTCTATTCTCTTCAATAAATACTAGACATTATGTACTTATACACCTCACAAAACTAGACTCAAGTCAGATTTTTATCCTGAAAAGAGTAACTGCTGGAACTAATATATTGAAGAAGAAAAAATAAACACAAAAAATCTAAAATCTAGTAAAATCTACCATCATAATTTTTGCAAAATCTAAAGTAATCTGTTCAAGACATTAAAAAGTTATATGTAAACCACAGGAAGTGTGAACTATATAGTACTTAAATCAACAAATCCTTTTAGTGACCACAACAGTAAAAGATAAACCACTCAATTTGTTATAAATATATAAACAAACACTCTAAGTGATAAACATCTAGTTTTTGATGTTAAATAAACAAGGATAATGTAGAACATACTGCTATAATATGTTTTTACAAACAGGATAGCCTTTAATAATCATATCTCCACCATCTTACACTAGAACACACTTTCTTTGTAAATCATTTTATACTAAAGGCATACATCCCCTTAATAACAAACAATTTGCATTCTGTACATTATGCCTTTATTTGGGACTAAAATTTGTGAACACCCTTGTTTTTATGGCTGTATTATTCAGAATTCAATATACCCTATCTTTTATCAAACAGTGTCTTCAAACCAAAATATGTTCATAAACATATCAAATAAATAATATAAGCTACATAAACGCACTGAAAGGGATGGCTCAGTTAACAAACCAGAGTGACATCATGTGGTATGACGTTTGGTCAATCAAGCCAGCAATTCCAATGTTTTCTCTCAGATGCTAGTTCTTGGAAATCCTGTGTCTAATTCTGTCATCTTGACCATTACTCTTTTAATATGTATGTATGATACAGAATAAGTTCAGAAAATATCCATAGTTTTAGAGTGATCCACTGAAATGTGACTATATCAATTATTAACTATTGAACATTCTGGGAAGAGCCAACTGCAGCTGGAAGTCAAAGTTTACAGTAGAAGTGGAAGTAACCAGCTGTGAGATATGAAATAAGTTAAAGAAGTTTTTACCAGATGATATTAATAATAAAAAGAAGAGATCTTACTTCCTCCAGTTGATAGTATTTTATTGTATTGTACTCAGGATGTTCAACATATGTTTACCAATTCGACTATATTTTAACAATAAATAATATCAGATGAAATCCTGTTCTCATCATCTTATTTCTCATATCATTTTGTTAAACGTTTTCATCAAAATAACAGAATTGTTTTCTGCACTATTTAAAAATCAAAAAAATCTAATAGATCAGTCGAAAGGGAAATTTAAATGATGACATAACTAACACCATTGAAGCCAAATGGTATAAAGTGTGACCGTTTCCATCATTCTAAGTCAAGATTGAAGTTTTCTGGAAGAAGTTATACTGTCTGAAACTGACAGCAACTGAATCTAGTTGATATGAGCACACCGAACACTTGGAAATCATCAATACGACCAGTTGTTTATGTAACAAAAATGATTTGTTCTATGACCATAAATATCTTTAATTTAAATGGTATTTCATTTATAATCGCATCTCTAAATTCTATAGCTCAACAACTAAAATAACTGGATTGTTAAAAGATTATTAAGAAGATAGGAATTTGAAACAATATGTTACTTGTTATTTCTCACCTATTATATATATATATATATACAATGTTAGATATATTACACAGCTTCAGGTGTATTCATCTGTTAATATAATTATAACAGTAATATCACATACTGGTATACATCTCTACTGGTCATTGAACACTTTCACCATGCATGTTCATTAGCCTTCAAAATTCATACTAAGCAAGTTTATTCCCATGATATACTCACTAGCCTATTTGTAAACTTTGTATGTGTATCGGGGACACTGATAGCATCAATTTGCACCATTCCAATTTCCATTCCAACATGTGCTTTCAATTCCACTAAAACTAACGTTTTATGACATCACTGACAAAAGCTACTATTGATATCTATGCAGATCACCGTCAGTGACATCATAAAATGCATTAGTTTTAGTGGAATTGCAAGAACCACAGAAGTCGAAATAGAAATTGGAATGGCACAAATTGATGTTATCAGTGTCCCCGATACAAATACAAAGTTTAGACATACTCTTTACAATCTCTTTAATAGAACTAACTAGTTCATTTCTTTTGAACAGGCAATCAAATTGTGATAAAAATTAAGAACTGTAGAGTAACGTCAAATAAAAAACTTTTAAGATCCTTTTACCACGGGTTGCTCAGAGAACAGAACAGAACAGAGGCAACCCAGGTTAACCGCTGCTTGATCGAATGCAAGCCTTCAATTCAGTAAGCCACAGCAGTCCCAAATTCCCAAATAAATAAGATCACAAAGGTTTATATAAAATAGAAATTATAAAGGTGACCTAAATATGATAAATATTTATCAATAGAAATCAACAAGAGATGATACAGTGTAAGAGAACAGACTAGGTATTGTTATAATGTTATCAAACTAATATAATACCTCATTATAATCTTCTATTTGACAGTATCTTTAATCTAAACATTACACAGGTAACTTTCATTACATCTTATAACTTAAACATCCTTCATCACACAACTATTGAAACAATTTCTAACAGCTATGTTTATGCTATGTTTAGCTAACAATTTGATTAACATCCTGCTTCAGATATAGTGTTTCTGTTTCCAGAACAGGTTACATTGCTCATTCTAGGATCTGTAGACATTTCTTCAAACAATACATTCTATATGATAATAAATGTAACCAATCATATCTGAGAAAAGGGCTAAGCCTACATAATTTACTTCATTAAGGTGGACTATTGTTATGATAATACATGCCTTCAAAGTTGTTGGCATCTTTTGCTCTGCAGTGCTTACTTAAGTAGCATAATGCACAGCTAATTTGGGTGCTGTTAATCTGAGCACAACAGTTACCATTATATCTTTCATGTTACCTAATAGAAGTGAGCTCTGGACTTGGTTAAGGGGTGTGTAACAAATTCATTGGCTGCAACAAGTAAATATTGATCAACAGAATGTCTTTGTTTTAAAACAGGCCAATAATCTTGTTAAAATTCCCAAACCTTGTGGTCAGCTGAAGATTACTGGAGTACAATGTCTGCAATGACCTTATCAACAATAGCTAACATTTGTGCTTTATTTTGATAGAACCATTAAACAGGAAGGCAGATTTTTAGTGGTTGGGTCTGGTATGTTGGTGTTGTCCAAGCTGAATGTCATAGGTCAACATAATCTAGGGTCAGTTGGTAGAAATGATTATTTTCTTCTGAGATAATAACCAAACTGACCATTACATGTTGTTATTATAGACTGTTTGATACTGGCGTACACCAATCTGGGTTTCATCAACAACAACTTAAAAGCAGGATTTAGAGTGGTAAAAACTGACCTTATTCACTATAACAGTCACCTAATTCCAGCTCAACAAAAAGCTTAAACATTGATGTTTTGGCAAATGTTGTTCAAGAATTGTAGAACATGAATTTCTGGAAATTTATTGCATTCATGAGAACATTTTTCTTGGTTTTCTTTTTAACATATTTTGAATTCATAAACGCCATAGCTTTGGAGCAGTGAATTGGAAATTCCTGGTCCATACTATCAAACCATCAGTCCTGGTGTGTATTTTAACAACATAACTACCAGAAGAGAAATCCTATTTAGTGTTTGTAGCTGACTTAGCATCTAGGTTAATGTTAAAACTATTTTAATATCAATGGACTCCATATTGATTTTCATCAAAGTAACCTGAATTTAACAATATTTACTAAACTTGGTGAAAATAGCCAAAATAAAGATGAAGTTGTTCTTCTGAAGTTGTGAATTTATCATGAAGGAAATCCAGTAGGTTAAGATTACAATAAGGTATCAACACAATTTATAGCCATTTTCAATGCCACACCTCAGTTGGTGCAAGAAATGTCAAAATTTTTATGTGCATGTATTTCTAGTTTGTGAACCAAAATAACTGAGATTTTTCTGAAAGCAAGCTACAAAGTAAAATAGACTAAATATTTACTTCAAAAGCCACCATAACTTTTTAGAGATCTGCCACCCAGTTTTCCTGCAATACAGCAAATTCCTTTAATAGAACTTAGTAGGCGATAATCTTCATTGCACAACTTCTAACCATAACTCATCATAGAGCAGTGCACTCAGAAAATACAGGATCAATAAATCTCAAGTTCATTGACACAGTTTTGTTAGTGACATAATAATTATCTGAAGAAATCACATCTTTATGTTTTTTCTTTTCTAAATCTTGTTCATTTCTCCAATAATTAACCAAAAAACTTCAGCACAAAAATTAGATTTGCCATTCTGTCAAATCTCTACAGACCTTTTTCTATGTTCTTTTTACAAACAAGTAAAACAACTCTCAAATCTAATTTCAGAACAAGACAGGAGGAAATTGACTTTGTTGAAAAACACAGGAGGGATTTGTAGATTCAGAAACTTCTAATGCTGCGAAAAAAAATTTAAGTTTGAAATCTGTTCAAATTCTCTTGCGACATTTTATCATCATATAAATGAAATTTTCATTACGTGTGACTTTTTACAGACAAGAGAAGACAACTTTCAAATATCAAGAGTGAAATGGAATTTTACGTCCTACATTTCTGCATCTGTTTAAGAAATATCAAAATAAAGAACATGAAAAGAGGATAGACTTGTTGAACAATCTGTTCATATTTACCATTGCGTATACATTTTTTGGATGCAACAATAAAACTGAAGCCAAATTCGATATGGGTGACATTTGTCACTTTATATTAGCTGTGTTTCCATACAGAGAGAAAAAATCTGGTTTAAACTAGCTTTCGTATGACTCCACAAGGCAAATTTATCCACTGTTATGGGCAAAAGCCTGCTGTTTCTTATTTGACAAGTGGGGGCCGAAAATCCCCAATTTGTGTAGCTTATTTTATCTGATTCTCCCCTAGATATATCAGTCCAAACAGCTATCAGAGGCTGGAAATAAAGTCAGCACATTTCGGACTACACATAAATCAGTGTGTGAATGAAGTCAAGTTATTGCTTTCCCTCAAATTAAAATCTACAATTTATGGAATCAGTGCCAACGACACTCAGAAAATTCACTTCCTGGACAACTTATTAATTCTTTTCAAGTCAAACCTAATCATGTCAACAAGACTAAATGAGAACCAATAGTCTGGAGACTAAAAGATGACCTAATTCCTGGAACTAGTTCTGTTATTATAACACACCAGAATAATTCAATTGACCCATTCCTGATTAGTTTAGAATGGAATTATATTTATATTTAGGTTAAACTTCACACTACTAAACTTGAAATAAACAAAATGGAAACTAATAAATTTAGTTATAAACTTTATTGGACCAGCAGAAGTTCCTTTTTATGAAATCTTTACACAAAAGCATGATATTTAAAGACATATTCTTTATTTCAGCTTATTACTTCACTTTTAAGAAGGAAAATCCAATACCTGGTTCAACTAAAATCAAATAAAAATATTGATGAAGTAAAGACAGTTTAAATTTCCTGAATCTTATTGAAAATCTCTCTCGGAAAAAATCACACGTCACAGTGACGATACCTTACAGCAAGTCTTCTCAAATGGCAGTCCACAGGCCAAATCCGGCCTGCAAAGCGCATTTGATTGGATCATTGGATAAAGTGTTTACGCGAAATATTTCGTCGCGAAAAAGTTGAAACTATTCCTACTCTTTTTGCGATCGTCGCACCGATTTTTTTCGTAGCAAATTTTAGTACCTGCTATCAATACGCATGCGTGAGTGCGAAAAAATCGCTTCGCGCAAAGGAAATCGTCCTGTGGAAAACAGCCTTTACAGCACCTTATTTTTTGCATTATTCCTTTTTGTTAATGAACTGTTTAAATAAACAGGATAAGGAACAGGGTTTATATAATCCTCTCTATTACTGTCATGACATGATCTTATTATATCATCTAGTTAGAAAGGTAATGAGAATGGTATTTTTATTTCATTATTTTTCTTGTACCTTATTAACCTCTAATATAAAACACATGAACTCTCTTTACTTTCAATTTCATTTTATTATCAATTTACATACCAAGTTATCTTACAGTTTGTGATAACATGAAACTTGATGTATAGAATCAATTATACGTACCCAAATTGTTCCACATATAATATTTGCTACGTGGAATCGTGGACTCTCAATAGTTTCAGAGGATATGTGTTTTTCTCTCCAGATAATAATCATACAGCAGATTTCCATATTATCTCTGTATCTTGTACATAAGATAGGCCTACATTTGAATGAATGAAATGAAATGTTTTATGTTCCACTTTTCTGAACCTATTGGGCTAATGAGGTATAATTACAGGGATTAAATCTACGGTTGGCAACTAAAGAAAATCAAATATACCAACTTTTTTTGCACCTATTGGAATATTGAGATTTGCAAACACTATGCAGTGTGCAGTGAGTGAAATCTAGAATAATAACAGGGATTGGATCTATCTGCGTTAGTTACTACAAGACAATCAAATAAACTAAATACCAATGAAGACCTAGTTATAAAGAATGTGGTATTCTCAGACCTCATTAGATGATAACAAGACAGATATAGGTTAGAAGTAATATGAAGAGATGTCAGAACTGACAGTATTTTTCTCACAATATTGATAAGTTATTATCTGAGCATTAACTCGGCATCTGCCATATTTTTCTTCCAATTATTCAAAAATTTAAGGAACTTGCGGTACCACTGTTCTTATTCAAAAGCTCTAGATAACTGTGCTACGCTTAATTGTTTATATACTATTTGGATTAAGCTTAATCTAATCCATTCCTTAAACTTAATCCTAACACACTTTATAAATTTCAAAAATCAATTTTCTGTGTGGGTGTATGAAAATCATGGAATAGGCATATGTTACTGCAATAAAGTTCATATAAATAAAATAAACAGGCAATACTATAACATAACCTAAAGAAAACTAGAAGATTAATCAGTAGTCAATGTTTGATTATATTTAACAGAGGGGTAGGTTTTTTATCAATCTATTCTAGGTCAGAATAACTGTCTATAGTATATCTAGGTAAGATAAATAATAATAATAGGTCAGTATGTATATTTATAAACTTATTGATAACTACTTTTACCTCCTAGATCTCTACCTGTTGTAAAACTATAGTTCAAAACTGATATATGACAGAATAATTCAATGAGAAAACCCAATTACTAATATATTTTACATTTTCATTTGAAAGCAAATCTTGAGTGAAATCTATTGTCGTCGCACTTCCGCACCAAGATTTATACGTTGCTGAATGATTTTGAAGATCAATCCTATTAGATACTTGTTGGCAACTTTTCGGCTCCCAATTTGCCCACATACATTGAGAACAAGATTCTAGTAAGCGACACAAATCTGCTACAAAATATTGCATGTGCCACCAGTTAAATAAAATCTGTTATATTCATTGTTTAGTGAATTCTCTCTGTTAATACAAATTTATATCTGTGAGATTGTCACAGTCAAACTACGGTATCTATATTAAAATCTGATGTCATCTGTGACTATTTCACTCTCTGTCGTTTGAACTATATTTAGTTTTAATCATATAATGTTGACAGCTATTTATACAATGGAAACACATAAAAACAAGATTTTTGTTTACTCTTTCTTTTTCACAAAGCATTGCAAAGGCCAAGATATTTATTGATAACAAATTTTAAGGCTCAAATGTCTCCACAATGGTACTTTGGTGTTGAATGCAAATGCATGAATTGTTAAAACTCAGCAATTTTTGGAAATGAAAATTATAGTTATTTGAATACAAAAATGGAGCTTCTACTCACGTTATAAGGATACTTCTGTCTTTATCTTCTAATTTCTTTCAAATTCGAATTCAACACTGTATCCTTAAAGAAACGATACCACAAGTCACAAAGCTGACAATATAATGCAGTCTACACTCTACAGCAGGCCTATCTAAAATACATCAAAAACAAAAAAATCTTTAGATTCATTAGAAAACCATTAAAAATTTCCACATTAAAGCCTGAACACCAGCTGTTTGCACCACTAATGAAAGGAATAGCAACGGGTCTGCTAAATAACTTGTCATTTGTTGAAGACTGAGCAGACTACACTATCTGTCTGCCTAAATCAATGTGAAACTAGGTCAACTCTATTATTAATCCATATTACAGGGTTTTCACTGGTTTGTTAGTAAACATTGAACACTGATAGATCAAATCTTATAGGTTGTTACCTCAATAATAACAATATTACACATACAACTATACAAGTTGATAACAAAGCACATTAATCTTTACACTAAATTAGTCACATTTAATATGTTTTATAGTTGAACTGTTTAATATCACATAATCTAATTAGCTTTTTGTCCCACTAGCTCCAGAAATTATTTCAAAATTAAATGTGTTTCCACTCACAGAAAAAGTCGGCTTTAAGCTAGCTTTCGTGTGTTTCCACGGGTCAATTGCCAAACCGTAGTGGTTTGGCAATCGAAGCTTTTTGCGTTTATCGATTTATCTGGGGACAAATGAAAGCTAGCTAGCATTTACTCAGTGGAAACACAAAAGCCGTTTTTTTCCCGTATGGCAATAGGGGATGTGTGCTCTTTATTGTTAACTAGTAGATTAAATGGTAAGTCTTGATGATCACGTGCCGTCTATAATGTGTGACTTTATGATCGAGGCTAAAGTCGTTCGGGGACTAGTAAAACTGAATGTAACCGCAGCGTGTTCAGCAATAAAGCTTTAGCTTAGAGCTAGCTTTCCTTCACAATTCTCAGTGGAAACGCGGTTATAGTGCGCTAAAAAATCTCATTTATTGATTTTAAACTTTCAAACAGATGACATTTAGCTTTTCAAATTTTGAAAGTATTATGCAAACTGTTTTGTTTTTTTGTATTATACTATTTATATACCTTAAGCTTATAGATTTTGTAAAATTTAACTTGGGCAGTCTGTCACCATGTATATCAACATTATTGAACTCTAATAATGCAGTTATATTTGAATTGCATGCACAAGCTTGAATAACAATCACATTTCCAAATCTATTTTTAAAAATTCAAGCTTTGTAATTCATGTCTATAGAAAATTACAGTCAAACACAAATTTCATACAATTTCACCCAAAATATCAAACAATCCTAAACTTAATTATTCTTTCAATGATTAAATATATTGATTTAAAAATTACCCCCACACAAGATCATACATAAATTGCATATAAAATACAAACTCACCAAGTAAGCAAGCAATCCTTAACTAAATTTACCTTTTAATAATTCAATATAAGAAATATAGTATAAGATACGAGACAATATAATAGATGTTTTGAGTGAAACTGTTACACGTTATTTGACAGATAAGACTGGTATGATTTGATAGATTACACATCACAGAATTTAAAATCAACCAATCGTTTGATTTGAAATTCAATTTTTAGATTGAAACACATTGCCTTGATTGATTGTGACAACTTATGAGATGTTTTTGTGAGAATTTTAACATTGAACATGTTCATGAGACATTGTGCGTGAGAGAATATTCAAAAGATTTTTTTTTTTTTTTATATATAATTTGTAAGCCTATGGCTATATATCAAGCAAGCTTCTATTTCTACTAGTCTAACATCCTGTTTGAGACTTAATAATGAACATGCTTATGGTATCACTTTCCCACATACAATTTGACTTATTGCTAGTATTTTTCTAAATTTTGAATGTGTATATCAGGGCAGATAGCATCAATCCTTGGTTCATGCAATTCTTCTTAAACTAAGTGTTTACACACATCACACAAAATATGCATTAGACCTTTGAGGTTTTCAGTGCAATTTCTGGAAGCACAAATTGGTGCAAATTGATGTCCCAGTCCCATACAATAATTCAATCCCTTTAAAAATAACATAATATGTATCATAATCCAGAATTGTCTAGAATTACCAGAAACACAGTTCAATTAAAGATAAAACACTCTAAAACAGACAAATTTTATATTCCTCCTATGCAAATATTGTCAAGAACATCTAACACTTATACAGCCTACTTCTGACCTAGGCCAATGCTTCTATAGGAGTTAATCTTCTATAACACCTATAAAAGCCTTTTCCATTACTTTATAATAACTATACATCTACCATACCTTACTTGTTCAATTTGAAATATTATATCATGTAGCTATTCAATTAGACAATCATATTCCTTTAGTTGTTCAAATAATAACTAACAACCTCCACAATTCCAAGTTTTTAGACTAATTTGCTGAATATCAGAAAAACAATGCCAATATTTGTCTGAGCTGTTATTGCATATAGAGAGACAATGTTGAAAGTATGCCAAGAATTCAAGTATATCAGTCTACAGCTGTTGTACCATTATCATAATTAATGATATTGTAGGCCCTACATTGTTTTGTTACAACTTATACATATAAAGGCAAATCATCTGTATTGTTTTCATTTAAAACTGTGGGTTTCCTTAGATTGGACTGAATAGGCTAATAACATTGATCAGTAATATTGCACTAAAACTCGGGTATAACATGCCTGCAATAAGGCCCTGGTCATTTCTCAGAGGCTTTCAATTGGTAACAGGATCCGTTGGTCAGGGTAGTCTCGTCAGGATGGTCTCTCCAGGATTCACCCTAATTGTCAGTGAGTTGTCTTCTACCATCATCTGTGTCTTGAAATCTCAGCTAAAATTCTGGGCAGTGTGGTCAGAGACTACTCCTGAACTAGGGCTTAATAAAAAATTATCTGACTAGACACAAGATATGGGGAAGGATCTCATTCAATCATGTCATAACTGTTGACCTATGACACTAGCAAGAAAAATATTTATTTACAACATGTTTAACACTTTATTAACATTCGATTAAGAAATGTTGGTCATTTTCTTACAACATGTCGTCTTGTCTCACGTATACTATATATTAGTACGGTACTTATTCTAGTAAATGTCATGTTAACACTTAACACTCACCTTGACTAGCAACCTCTTATACAAAACCTGAACTAACTTAGGTACTAACTAGCATTTCTCATTAAATTTAAACTAATTTGAAATTTGATGAAGTAATTCAAAGAAAATTGTTGAGTGTAAGCTTATAGCAATTGTCTTGACCAAAACTAATAAATATGGCTGTACCACAGTCCCAGATACGTGCCTTAAGGATTGTACTTTGGTTTTCTAAATTTTGTGTGTGTATCGGGGACACTGATTATGCACAGATTAATTGATCTGGATATCAATAACTTTCAACACAATCATTGAGCATCTTTTTTTCAATAAACCATATTTGTTAGTTCCTTATGGTTGGTTACTTTCAAAAATTGATTTGACTACGTATCAATTTTCCAGCCTTATAATTGACCCAGAAATGCACCAGACATTTGCTTCATGGAATATTTTCTTAATCAGAAAGTAGACACATTTATCATCCCAGCTGACCTCAAAATACAAGTCAGTCAGTTCCAATAATACATAGACATAAAGTTTGACAGAACCATACCAATTTATATTGGTGTATATAGATAACTAAAGAAATCCATTGAGTGAGACAGAAATTCAGTTAATAGTAGACATTAGAACTAACAGCTCCTCACCAATCTGATGTTAATATTGATTAACTTATAACCGACAAGACTTTAACTCAACTATTAGAGCTATATGACTTTGTGGTTACACTTCTTCCTTGGGAAGGTTGCGTCAACTTCTTCTTTAGGATTATTAAAACACTGCTGCTCTTTAAATAACACAATTTATACTGGACTTAACAATACTATTTATTATCTCACTTTGCCAATACTGAGGATTTTACCTACAGTATGGTGTCCGTGTCTAAACTGTCCTCCTCCAATTACATTCTGGTTTACATATATATACATTTACATTTCCATAGAAACAAACAATAAATACATATAAAAGATTAACAGATTATAATAGATTAACAATTAATTAAGGATATAATCCAATATTACAATAAGCAACTATTGGATGGTGATAAATTCCTCTCCTTTCAAAAATATTGCGTCCTCGCAATTAATGTGAAAATAATTTGTTTTTAGTAATATAAAAAATAGAATCTGATTAGGTTTCACTCCCGACTTTAGATCAAATATTTGAATTAGAATACTTGTGATATTATTTAGAAATTCATACAATTCTTATTTCCAAGTGCGACCACTTATCATCTTTAAGTTGTCTTCAATCCCTGGAAGAAATGACTTGATTTCTGGTGCTGAATTCTGTCCTATTGTTAGTATACTTAAGTGCATGGTCATTTTCAATTGTTCAATTGCCATCATTTTAAGCATTTGTATAGTTTCTTCTAAATCATTAAGGCGACAAGTATTATTATTTGTAACTATTTCGTTATGTTCGATATAATTATCCAGCCCATCATTTTGTTCTAAATAGTTAAGTCTAAAATTAATGTTTTCTAATAATTCTTCTGTTTCCTGTGATCTTAGACATTCTGGTATATTCTGATCCATTTTCTTCTCTGGAACAATTGTGGAAGCAGACTCTGATGTCGAGGACTTCTCACCTTCTGGAACTTCCATAACTGAACTTGAGTTCACAGACAAGGAATTTGCTGTTGTTGAATTATCACGCCTTTCTTTGCACCATTCTTCAAAGTGACTGATTACCTTTTTTGAATCATGCTTCTCTTTATAGAGCTGACTGCGGAGATTGTCCCTTTTCTGTCGACTGGGTGATTTTCTTTTTCGCTTTAGGGATTCATCGTTGGAGTTCCAGGATAAGTGGATGGAAAATTCACCATTTCTGTTTTCAATCCTCCATTGTTGAGCTTTTGTATTTATTCCCATCATGCACAATACATCCTTCAGCTTTTCAGGAATTATGATCTGTTCCAAATTTTGTCTTCTTCTAAAACTCTCAAGCTAAATTTTCTTCCTACTTTTGTTGAAACGGGGGTGTAGCTTTAAAAGCAGGATTACTCACTTAGCTGCAGGAGGTAGCACAGGATCTACCCGCGTTCTGCACCATCTATAACCGACAAGACTTTAACTCAACTATTAGAGCTATATGACTTTGTGGTTACACTTCTTCCTTGGGAAGGTTGCGTCAACTTCTTCTTTAGGATTATTAAAACACTGCTGCTCTTTAAATAACACAATTTATACTGGACTTAACAATACTATTTATTATCTCACTTTGCCAATACTGAGGATTTTACCTACAGTATGGTGTCCGTGTCTAAACTGTCCTCCTCCAATTACATTCTGGTTTACATATATATACATTTACATTTCCATAGAAACAAACAATAAATACATATAAAAGATTAACAGATTATAATAGATTAACAATTAATTAAGGATATAATCCAATATTACAATAAGCAACTATTGGATGGTGATAAACTTCTACAAGTAGTCAATTTACACACCAGTTTACTTGTCTTATTTTTTATATCTTACCAGCTTACCATCTCCATTAAACAAAGGCTTAGAAATATGAAAAGTATCGAAACAGAATCTGAAACATTTTGTTACTTATTTTTTTTCTCAATTTCATGTATTGAGTTCGGTACTTATAAGCTTACATTGGTTATATTTCAAAAGTGAAAATATTTTGTTAATGCATAATATAATACTTAATAGCAATTACTGATTGCATCAATTTGTGCCATTCCAATTTCCATTCTGACGTCTGTGGTTCTTGCAATTCCACTAAAACTAAATCGTCTTTTATGACGTCACTGACAGTGATCTGCGTATATATATCATTAGTGGCTTACGGTAGATCTAGGCCTATTACCAATAAACTCAGCTAAAAAATACCAGGCTCAGAGACTACTCTCTGGCCACGATGAGCTCAGAATGGCGTTTTGCCCATTATTTTTTAATAAATTGATATTTTAATCCAAAATTAGTTCTGAGAGTCTTAGATTGTCTTTGGGTTGATGAAAATGACAACTTTAAAAAAAATATTTATTTGGAAACATGATTTTACAGAGGGGAAATTTCAGTCAAAAATGTAGGTCATTTTCACATGAAATTTCTAGAAGGAAAGTGTATTTATTTCATATTGAAAAAAACATATATTTTCATGGACCCAAAGGCATTCTAAGACACATGACATGCAATTGATAATCATATTTTGAATATTTGTGACATGAGAGAAAAAATTCAATTCAGACCGTAATGTGGCCAGAGAGTAGGGACGAGTGGACCTAAGATTTGATTTGTTTAACCAAATACGGTACTTCTATGATAATAATGAAATGATTTAACCAGAACTGAGAACTGCAGAACGCGTATTATCACCTTCTTACCTTAACTTTAATGTCTTTATATTTCCATGGATTCAAACAAATTTAAATCCAAGTGATATGCAACTAAAAACTTTATAGTGAAATGGTCAGTGAATATAAATCAAACTTACAAGGAGTTCTTACTTGAATCAATGTAGGTAGTTAATGAATAGGCCTACTACAGTGTTTAGTTGGAAGTTGGCAAATCAATGACACTGTTTCCAGAGAACATCTTCACTCAGCTCAGAAATCATTTTTATGAAGGAAAACAGTATGTAATCATTTTGATTAATCATGGAAGCGGTTGAATAGAATATATACTTACTTGATACATATGATCCAACAAAATTAACGAAAAACGTAAGTCTTCTAGATCTACCCCGATTTAGTGTAGAGATGATGAGATCAACGTCAGACGGCCATTTCTTATTATTCCTATTGATGAAAATGGACTCATCCATTGTTAATACTCAAAAACAATTTCAACGAGTCCATTAATATTAAATAGTTAAAATATAAAATAAATAGGCTTGAAAATTAAAAAAAATCTGGTAAAGACTGAAGTTTGAACTATTTTCAAAGATAATATTTAACTTTTTGTGAACAAAATACACGATGGGACGAATTCGACTTAATCAGAGTCTGTTTTGCAGACAAACGATACCATACGAGTGAAGGGGGGCAACTCCATTTTTAAAAAATGTTACCACAAATGAAACCACAACTAATTGGATATGTAAACAGTGATACTGATGCAGACTATAAGTTGGCATTATGATGATCTAAAGGATCTTGATATTTATTGGTGCACGATTATGCTAATTGACCACAAAATAGGCTAATCTTGAGAATGAGCGTTCATAACTCCTACAACCTTTTAAAACCTATCAAGCCGCAAGTGTTAAAAATTTTGGTCATAAATCTTAGAATATGACAGCGTTTAACATGGCCGACGTATATACGATTGACATAACCTATCGAGTATCGGAACATAACCTATCGAGTATCGGAACATAACAAACAGGCCGTGATAGCATATTGTGATGATCGTAACATAATCTTAGAAAATGTTTTTTTAATAGTGAATCAATTAATTAGAAGAGCAATCGGAAATCTAATATTTTTAAAGACTATTTTATACATAATTATTGAAGGCCCAAATCAACATCTGAAAATTGCCCTATATAGTAACAATGAAGTAATACAAAAACACACCCAACTTTCAATATCAAGTCTATAAGCCTAGATAAATTAAGTCTTAAATGTCCCTCTCAATATTATTGGATAGATAAAATCCTATATACTTGGATATGCTTCTTGAAATTGTAAACCACTACAATATTCGTGTTAGATTGTAGCCTATGACAAAAGGTGACTTTTTTTTTATTTTTCATAAATATGTTTTCCATTCCATTCCATTTCCATTCATGCAGCAACATACTACAAACGCCAGTTTATTGCGTGTACGTTTTATAACTCATCCGCTACGCCAGGGCTTGTTCTGTTTATGTCCTCGGTTCCCAACCAGGGGCACTAGTACTCCTTGAGGATATCAGCGAACACCACAAGGAACAATTTTAAAAGTATGGAATGGACGAAATATGAAACTCATGTTGTCTCTTAATGTAACTAAGGGTGGGCGAAGGGGAACCAAGAGATTTCTTGAACAAAATAGGGGTACGAAGAGTCCAAAAGGTTGTGAACCGAGGATTTATGTGGACTTTCTGGCTAGGTCGAGAATTAAGCGCAAATTGATGAAACGGGGTTGTAATTTTGTGGTCGTTCTGAAGAACTTATTGTCAAATAGGAAAAATCTATTCTTGTATTATTTTTTGATTATTCAAACCAAACAAAACATACAATGAAATATTTTTTAAGCGTTAAAATATCACAATCCGAGGAAATAAATTAATGAATAGCCTTTACATCACACAATTACATTTTTAAAAAACGCAAAACTCCTGCATTTTGATATACTTTAACGACTGTTTTATCTAAACCGCTGTGCCAGAGAATCGTCAACGCTATTTCCTCATATTTCCTCATTCGAACAACAGGATCTGCCATCGAAATTCGAAACAAAATGTTTTCATCTCACAGTACTGTGTAATTCGTACAGGATCTCTCACCAACATTTTCAGCGCCATCTAAGAAAAGGAAGCAAATAAGTGCCAACAGAAATAAATTAGTTTTAACAGTAATGGACTATAAATATGGGAAGAATCTGATAGAATCTGAAAGCTTAATGAACTGGTAAACCTACTGAAAATCCAGAAAATCTACAGAATAAACTAACAATCAGCTCAAGCACGTAAGTAGACGAATCGAACTTCGAATCGGTTTTACTCTCTACATGGAAACTTTTATGTTGCTTTATCGGTGCTCGAATAATTAGTTTGATAATTTAGCCGATTTGAAGTTTTTGGGAAAAGAAAAATCAAACTAGACGAAAACAATCCAAACCGTTAACAAATCTTGAAATCTATGAAAACATTGGTTATACATTGGCAGCAGCTATTTAACTTTTCAAATGAGAAAGTATCTCTTTGCACCTCATGATTTTGACGCTTTGTCGCTCTCGAAGCAGACCATGCTTACTCTTTTCGAAACACCTGATGGTACTTCTCGCATGGGAAGTCCACTACTATATAATTATTGCACCCAATTGTGTCGTGCTCTAGACGAGATTTTTGATTAACGGAAATGTATTGCTTGTACTAAAGTTTTATTATCAATAAATGAGTAAATATAGTTCATGATGAAAAGCGATATCAGGTGTCTAGAAGTGTAAGCATGACATGATGAAAAGAAATATGAATAATTATCTTTTTCAATTCCTTTGTAGGTTTTTAATATTTAAACAGAAGAATGAAAATTGTCGTTGTTTTAATCGTGGCTATGGTTCTGATGGTGGATCAGAAAACTGACGCGTGGTGGGTACGAAGAGGAAGGGCATTTGTTGACAAAGTTACTCCATATGTACCTTTAGCGCTTTCTGTTGCACGTTGTGGTAAGCGGGAAGTGCAGGGGGATGCTGATTTTCAAGCTAAATACAATGCTGCTGCTGAAGATGGTGTTTTTAATGAGGAAGAAGTCAAATCAGTATTTGGAGAAAATGATTTCGATTCATTCAAGGAAACATATGACATGAATGGTAAGTAGCCCAGGGGCGGATACAGGATTTGACGTTAGGGGGGCGCAGAATAATATTTCGCCGAGCGGAGCTAGTCGAAAAATTTATTTGAGGTTAGAATAATCAAAGTTATTGAAATATTCTTCTAGAATGGGTGCAATGTAGATATATATCTTGCCAAGCGAAGTGTGGTGCGGACAACCCATGCTTTGCAAATTTTAGGGGGGTGGGGGGGGGGGCGCCCCCGCCTAAATCCGCCCCTGTAGCCTACCAGAGAAGGTCAGAGAAGCCTCCCCCCCATATCAAATTTTGGCAATTGAAAAGTCTACTGAAAACTTACATTGTTCTGTGTAGCATAGAGCAACCATGTTATTTTTTTTTTAAATGGGGTCTGTAGCCGATACTATTTTCTGAAAATTAAATAGTCTATCACAAATTGCTAAATAGGCATAGACTGATTTATTAATAACCTTTTGGAGAATTTCCATATTTTATGTGTTGCTCGTTGCTAGTCAATTTCGTTTTGTTGAGCGTTTTGCTTTTATTTATAAAGGAGATGGGGTTGTGAAGGTTGAAGAGTATGAAACGGCGGTGTCTGTCGTTGCCAGTAGTAAGTCATATTTCTATAATTTAATAAATCTTTCTCCTGCGATCTTATTTCTAGAAGATAACATTTTATCGTTGGCCGATTGGTTGAAATCTGCGACAATCATGTCCATAGTTAGGTTGCAATTATAGTATACTTTGAAATTTGATTTTGTGACAGCAATCAGTAACCTATTGTAGTAATATCATTGAGCAGCAGTGGTGGGTGTGGCGCCAAGCAGGGTGTGCTAACTCTTATAGACACCTGATACCACTTTTCATTATGAAAAACTACCTCGAATGAAAAGTTCATTAGCTCCTACCAATGTAGCCTATTGCCTATGTGTTTTTATGGATTTCGAGATTTGTTTTTCGGCTGGGATCGTTCGTGCTTGCATGCTTACTATTATTATAGTATTTTGTCGATATTTCTGTATAGGCGGATATGGGTTGCCTTGAATTCGATCTTAATGAATCTACGTTTAATTTCAGTGACGACAGCATAAGAGAGGATGACCACTCTGAACTGAAAACCATATTTTATTGAAAAAATATTTTAAGAATAGATTAGCAAAGCATCAAAGTGTTTTTTCATTATTAGTATTTACCAAGTTTTAGTATACGAAGGCCTAAATGCATATAAGAAGTGTTACAGCATAGACTTAGTATGCAGAAATGAACTTAGAGGCCAAGCAAGTGTCTATTGCGTCATAATTTTTGGCTCCAGATTGGACTGATGTCGTGAATAACATAACTCATGGAGCCGCGGACTGCAAAGCCCAGGAGCAAAATTTGGGTTCTCCCATATCTTTAAAAAAATCTAAATCGCCAGAAACGGATTAGTATTATCTATAGCCTCGTACATGCGACCTTGTTTGCATATATATGCTAAAATACATACATATGCATGTGTAAAATGGTCGCATGTACGCAAGTGCACATATGTGTATAATTGCATACTGTGCAAATTTGCACCAAGTCCGGAGGTTGTGCAAAAGCAAATTTGCTCATGGGCTGTTTTGCATGATATGCAAATTTACACAACATGCAAATTTTTGTCGCATGTACGAGGCTTATGAAATAGATTTCATTTAATACCAAGAATAATGCAGAATAATGAATTTTAGACCTATGAAACGATTAATTAAAAGGATGATAGAGTAATAAGTATACTCCACAAAGGACCAATGAAACATATTCAACTCAAGATTATTTAACGACAAAACTATAAAAAAAAGTGGTGGAGACCAACAATTGCATTAAAATTTGTTTCTGTTCTAATGAAAGAATTAGTTATTGCATATTACAAAAGAAACATGATTTTAAATTAGGTTTACCACTTAAACTGGTTTTGAACTAATACCTCTCTTGAAAATCTTGCAATCTTTTGAAATATACGATGTATGTAACTCTATGAAGACAATCTAGATTTGTACGTTTCCAATATTTTAATTTTCGTTTCATCATTTTTTCTCATTCTATCTTTTGTTCGCATCCTAGTAAATATTTGTATCAAAATGGCCGACAAAATTTAGTTTTTGCTTTTGAGATAGTGTTAAATTGTATTGTTTTATTCCTTTGACATAAATCATTGGTCTTTATTCACCATGTCGACTGATCCAGATGTGGAGAGCATTTCAGCTTCATTAGTTCGCGAATTTCTGAGCCGAAAGGTGAGAAACAAATTTACTTTAATCGCAAAATAACTCACAACGACACAAGTCATAATATTATATAATTAATGTAAGCCTATAGACTTTATAGACTGTCAAAAGCTCAAATTTAAAAAAAAAATATATACCAGTCCAAGTCTGGACCAGTTTGGTGAACACTGCTCAGCATCTGTTTTACAAATCAGACCTTAGTCTCAGCTACCATAACATACCGGTACCACTATCAAAATCTCAGACTTCAAAATATATCCTCGGGTTACCGGTTTTGACGAGTGTAAGCTTTGCCGTCATTTCCCCGTCCATACATACTTTTTACCAGTGATTTTTTTGTTCAATAATAAAATTCAATCAATAACCCTTATTATATCCAAATATAAAGGTTTGATCTCAAATATTTCTGTGTAAAAGTTTTGTACAAAATGGGGCATGATATTTCGCGACATTAAAACTGGGTCACCTATTTCAACAGGTGGTCTAAAAATAGGGATACGTTTATATCCGGCCTTTAAAAATTCATACACACCAAGATAAAATCCTTATCTATTCATCAAGTGAAAAAAATTGGAGAAAAAAGGAGATGTATATGTAACAGAAATTCAAATATCCACACTAGAAATTTTACTGTTTTTTATGAAATATAGACCGATTCTGTTGAAATAAAAAATAAGAAGTGGCATGACCTTGACAGCCCACAAATCATAGACAAACCCTTGCAATCATGTGACAGTCACATGATTTGGTGTAGCAGATGTGCAGGTGACTTCCCACATACAACTTTCAAGGATATTTTCATTTGATTACATTTTATCACAAAATCAAAATCGCTCCAATTTGGGAATAGTGAAAAGCCGCTATTTTGGATATGTTTTAGAAAAATAATCCTATAAACTCTATTCTCCAGTATGGTTTGAATCCATTATACTGGTGAGTGAGGGGACTGTTTGCTTGAAATATTAAACCAGAAATTGAATGCATTGGTGATATATTTACTGAGCAGTAGCTGCCGAAAATTCATTCGTCGAAATAGGTATTCGTCGAATTAGGTCACTAGACGATATGTTTATGATTACAATAATTATCCAACATTTTATATTAAAAGTTACGTTCAAATACAACATACAACTGGAATTTAGTGCAACTACGTAATATGTAGAAATATAATAATAAAATGATTCTGTTTCCAAAACCAGTGGTCATACTGATTTAATAATAATTACCATGCCAAATATCTCAAGAAACTGAATATTGCAGACACAGATGACTTTAAAAGTTATTGATATCCAGATCAACTATTTCTGTGCATAATTCAAATCCAAAAATGATATAGGCCTACCGCTACCAGTACATCTAAAAATACCGTTATTGTAATTTGTACAATACTTGTAATATTGTTTCTAGGGTTTGAAATCAACTTTACAAATGATGGATGAAGAACTGCCCAGGACATCTAATAGTATAAGTAATAGATCAAGCTTATTAAAAGAAACCAACATGGAGAAATTGTTCAAGAAAAATAAAGTAGGAATAATTGATTTAGATTTTAATTTCTAGAATTTACTATTATAAAGTATGACTTTCAGCTATTGGTGAAGATCACACGGTCTCGTTTAAATCCTACAAATGGAAATTACATTTAAATAGATAACAACATATAAGTTTATTGTTGTCAGCATTATTGCATATTTGTGTTTTTCAGGATAAAGTAACTCCATACAGGACTATTATAGAAATTATGACAGAATACCATGTTAATAAAGTTAGTAAAGATAAAGACTCTCCAATTTCTTACTACCCACAATCTGATGTACCAACCTATACTAACACTTATACTACATCAAAACGTGAAACAATGGTAACCAATAATAAACAACCAGCTACCCCACCTCAACGCTCTCAAACTGCTGATTTTCTAACAAACAAATCTAGTAAGTTGATACTATGACTTTGCATCGGAAGCAATTTCAGGCTGTTTAAATGCAGTTTTGAGTGCTGTCTCATACTTTTTCTTCATCCCTCATGCTCATGGTTACCTGAATTGGTAAATATCATTATAGGGGTCTCAAACTTTCAAAACTTGAATACTGTTGGTTGGAAATGAAACTCATAGAGATGGATTGTTACCTGTAATGCAATTATAATCGGCCTAGAAAGGTAACCTACAATTCAAGAAAACATATTTTATGCATGGAATGCTGTATTCAAAGTTAGTGCATGGGGTTTCCGATACTGTGTTGATCTCAATAGCTGATGAGTGGAAACAAATATAGAATAAAGAATTATCTGTCAATTTTTTTGTTTCTTTATCTCCATAGGTCGAAGTAAAACTAGTACAGATTTATTGTTAGATGACAATGTAGAAACAGAAACTGTATTAGGTGATGGCAAGTCTGGGATATTTAACTCTCAAATAATACCTGATGTTGTTTCTAAATCTAAACCAGTTCGTCCAATCTCTTCTAAACAAAGAGGCTTGTCATCTGGACCTATACTAAGTAATACAGAAGTAAGTTTATTCTTATTCTTCTAGATTTACATAGGCATATTATTCTCAAGTTTAATGGCTTGAATACAGGATACAGAAAGAATTCAATTTCAGCTCACTGTAACACTTTTCAAAATCATAATTTAATGTTTGGTGGCTTTACAATTCAGCTAAAAGCGACTGTGAAAATTAAATAACAATGCTTTTGTGGAACATTTGAGATTGATTTAGGAGAACATTTACTGGTTAGCTGAAATTTGAGCCTTATCATCTGATATTATCAAGAAAGCTATATACAGAGATCTGCCTTGTCCGCATAAGGTGCAAAGTAGAGCAAAGAGCACTACGTTTCATTTCATATCACTTATAGAAGGAATTACTGACTAAATGTTCGGCTTTATATGACATTAAAAAGCAAAATAACATTCTTTGGTTGTAGGACAGTTCAAGAAGGAGGGCACCAAAATCTCGCCAAACCTCTTCAAAAATATCATCAATACATTCAGACAGTCTCCATAGCAACCAAGGTCATGGTGGATCTTCAAACAGACATTATCAACATATGGATACTGAGATTGAGTTAGATGGTAGAAGTTCTAGACTGGCCAATCATAGTTCAGACTCTCTGCTTGGTGAATCTCTACTTATTTCTAAAATGACGCCTCGACAACACCATGAAACTATCATCCATTTATTAGAAACAGCAGAGTCAAAGACCAATGGATTAAATAGGAAAGCTAAAACCAAAGAAAATGGCATGTACAGTGTAGAAACTTCCAGTATGGCATCTGATAGACCTACTAGTAGAGGTAGTCAAAGGAAAGGTAGCCTCAGGTATGGATAAAAATGTAAACTTGTAAGAAAAAAAACAAAAATATTCAACTGTGTTCCTTTCTACCTCTTCTGCTGCCTTCAGAGTTTATAGTGTGAACATTTTGAGTGTCATTTTGGGCATACCTTTTGCTCATCAACCTGTTAACTGAAATGCTTAAACCTCTTTGACACTATAAGATAATTGAATGTAAGGTTGGCTTGGTTTTTCCTGGTGAATTTTTAAGTATGTCTTACTTCTGATTTCAGTGAGAAAACAACTAAAACCACTGTTGGGGATATTGAATTTGGTGATGTTGATGAACTTGAAAGTGAAATAAATGACCTTGAACTTCAACCTGTACAGCTACAAAAGCCAAATATACGCAATGCGACAAATATCATCTGCCACCCTATTGATACCCAAACAGCAATAGTGAGTTCAAAATATTTTCTTAAGCAATTATAAAGCTTTGAAAGTAGGATAGTATGCAAATTTTCCAAATATAAAGGTTGTCGTGCAGATATAAAAAATCTCCCAGAAACAGTGGCATTTCTTGAAGGGGGTGCTGTCAGGGAAATGAAATGGTCATTACAAACCTCCTAATTTTCAGATTACTTTTCAGTGCTAAAAACTGTCAACCCCCTTGACCATTCTGTAGCCCCTACTCAGCCCAGTAACCTTATAATTCCTAGAAATGCCACTGCTTATTTTTTAAATGAAACAGATTTATTTTTTCCTTTAAAGACACCTATTCATAGAATGAACTGAGTGAATGAATTTGTCTAATTAGTGTCCCTTTAAGAGAGTATGCATAGTTACTAACATTAATCTGGTATGTTTTATGTATTTAAGTCACTGCGTAGTTTGCTGTTTGGTTCAGCTCTAGTAAGTTTTAATGATGAATGGAGAAACCAAAGTTTATGTTTCTGTGATATACCATCATTACAATATGGTATTGTACAGAAAAAGGTTGGTTGGTATTTTCACACTTTAGAACGCTAATTGGTTGGATACTTACAATGTTTTCGCTATTAATATTTCATTTAACAGCTTATTAAATTTTAATTTTCTGTTAAATACAGGGTGGTTCATGTGGTGTACTAGCTGCTATACAAGCATGTTTACTGCAAGAAATGTTATTTAGTGATACCAAGCTACCTTCAAATAGATGGTAGGTCAAAATTATTTTAAGTTTTTTCTCAAAGAATAATCTTAACATCATACTGCAACACAATCATTTTTAGTCTGTATACCATACTGTAAAATTTCCTCAATTTTCACTCTTGTCATGTGTTGTTAGTTTGCATACTTTGCTCATATGTTTTTATTCAAATTTAAGTTAACCTATTTCAAACACTTCCTAGTAGCATGAGATTAGATTTAAGCATTAAACAGTTGTATTTATTGAAGAAGTACACTGTGTAAAATATATTTATGGTTTATATTTGGTCCTTTCTAGGTCAATAGGTTACAAAAAAAATAGGTTACTAGTATTGTCTCAGTAATTTCTGCATTTTATTATGTAATATAATTTTGTTTCAGTTTTAGTCCAACAAGACAAGAAAGATCTCGATTTTTAGCTGCAGCATTAAGTAAAATATTATGGAGAGCAAGTAGTAAAACTAAACCTATAGTTGTTTTGTAAGTATTGACTTAAGTAAAATAACAGTCCATGACTTGGTTACTATTGGTTGACAAAGTTAATAAATTTAAGTATATTCTGCTTATGTTTGAGTGTTATAGTTGTGTTTAACTATTTCAGCCAAAACTTGCAAATACACTCTTGTTGTGATATCTAGATAATGTTAGATGTATTGTTGTAGCATTAACTATATAATATTTCAGGCCTTCAGGAAAATCACACGTTGTATCTAGTAGTAAATATAAACCTGATAGAATTACTGAAATGGTAAATATTTATCTTTAATAGAATAATTGTCTTGCTAGTCTGAATTGTATCTTAAAGTCAAATTTTCTTAGCTGATTTGAAGTTGATGCTATGCATGTTATAAGTAATATTAAGAATATTGAAAATTGTGGCACATTTGGTTCTCTTCTTCAATGAATCATAAATTCTTACTATATTATTTTCCTCTTATTTGATGTTTTGGCTTATCGCCTTCTTCAGAAACACTCAGGAGTTGTACTCAAATGCGATATAACATTCTTAATTGATTTTTTTTTTCTTTCAGCTAAATTTATACTCATTTAATAATTTTGAAGATTTACATGATTTTATGCAACAAAATATAACACAGGTATGTGTATAGGGAATTTTTAAAGTAGTTTTAAGTTTAAACCATAAGTCAATTGTCGCTTATAATTTTTTATTCAGGCGAGCAAGAATGTGATTTGCTTAAGTAAAAATTGGTATATAGCTTATTATTGAATATTATTTTGTAGTTTGAAATCGATGGTAACAATGGAGTTATATTAGTATTATATTCTGCTTTATTATCACGAGGCATTCAAAAGTAAGTCTAGAATTTTTGATACCAGTGAAGAATTTTGCTAGAGCTCTTAGTAACTTTAGATACATGTACATTGAAACAAAATCGATATTGTTAAAGAAATGCATTGGCACATTTTGTGCGAATTTTCAAGTTATTTATGCTTTCAACTTTGCTGACTCTAGATCTATTCTAATTCGAATAGATTCAAGAAAATGTATTTCCAAAGATTGATTTGCTTGTGGTATATATATTATGTGAATTGTATATTCATATTTCTTAAGGTTTATAATATATGTTTTGTAGAGTAAAGAATGATTTTGATGAAGCAGGATTAAAATTAATGGCTCAACATGGTTATTGTACACAGGTTTGTATCTTTTTACAATATACGGTCAAAAGAGGCTTTGAAATAAGAACTAGAATCTGGTGGAGTTATAACTGTTATTATGTTATATTGTAGGAAATGGTAAATCTATTATTATGTGGTAAAGGTGTATCTAATGTATTTAATGATACAGTAGAACTAGAATCTGGTGGAGTTATAACTGTTATTATGTTATATTGTAGGAAATGGTAAATCTATTATTATGTGGTAAAGGTGTATCTAATGTATTTAATGATACAGTAGAACTAGAATCTAGTGGAGTTATAACTGTTATTATGTTATATTGTAGGAAATGGTAAATCTATTATTATGTGGTAAAGGTGTATCTAATGTATTTAATGATACAGTAGAACTAGAATCTGGTGGAGTTATAACTGTTATTATATTATATTGTAGGAAATGGTAAATCTATTATTATGTGGTAAAGGTGTATCTAATGTATTTAATGATACAGTAGAACTAGAATCTGGTAGAGTTATAATTGTTATTATGTTATATTGTAGGAAATGGTAAATCTATTATTATGTGGTAAATGTGTATCTAATGTATTTAATGATACAGTAGAACTAGAATCTGGTGGAGTTATAACTGTTATTATATTATATTGTAGGAAATGGTAAATCTATTATTATGTGGTAAAGGTGTATCTAATGTATTTAATGATACAGTAGAACTAGAATCTGGTGGAGTTATAACTGTTATTATATTATATTGTAGGAAATGGTAAATCTATTATTATGTGGTAAATGTGTATCTAATGTATTTAATGATACAGTAGAACTAGAATCTGGTGGAGTTATAACTGTTATTATGTTATATTGTAGGAAATGGTAAATCTATTATTATGTGGTAAAGGTGTATCTAATGTATTTAATGATACAGTAGAACTAGAATCTGGTAGAGTTATAACTGTTATTATGTTATATTATAGGAAATGGTAAATCTATTATTATGTGGTAAAGGTGTATCTAATGTATTTAATGATACAGTAGAACTAGAATCTAGTGGAGTTATAACTGTTATTATGTTATATTGTAGGAAATGGTAAATCTATTATTATGTGGTAAAGGTGTATCTAATGTATTTAATGATACAGTAGAACTAGAATCTAGTGGAGTTATAACTGTTATTATGTTATATTGTAGGAAATGGTAAATCTATTATTATGTGGTAAAGGTGTATCTAATGTATTTAATGATACAGTAGAACTAGAATCTAGTGGAGTTATAACTGTTATTATGTTATATTGTAGGAAATGGTAAATCTATTATTATGTGGTAAATGTGTATCTAATGTATTTAATGATACAGTAGAACTAGAATCTGGTGGAGTTATAACTGTTTTAAAAGGGATAAGTAGTAGATCAGAAATTGGGTTCTTATCATTGTTTGAACATTATAAATCATGTCAGGTCAGTGAGCTTCTTTATTTTTCACCTTTAATTATTTCGATATTTTACCTTTCCAAGATAACTCAGATATCTTTTTTATGATCTATATAGGATTTAGGAGTGTCAAAATGTTTATCCTTGACAGAAAATTCATTCAAATATCAATTTTAATGAATATTATCGAGGTGAATGTATCAGTTAACCCAGGGTGTTGATTGTGTGCAAAATTACATTTGTAGGCTTTAACTCTACTGATAATGCTCATGTTCTTATTCTACCAAGCTTCCCTTCTTTCAGTGATGCAGGTTGCAGGGGCTAACATGGCATAAGCTTCTAGTCGTTCTGATGCATCCTTCCATAGTTGGCAATGAAAAATTGAGTAGGCTAAAGATGCCATCCTGGAAAAAGTTTCCTCATATCACATGCATTGTTTTTGTCCATTCTCATTTGCCCAATCAGTGGCAGAAAAGTAGGATGCCAAAGTCTAATTCTTTCTTGTTCTATTTCAGGTTGGAACATTTTATAAGACACCTAAATATCCTATCTGGGTGGTTTGTAGTGAGAGTCATTTTAGTGTATTATTCTCTAATAAACGTGAACTATGTAATGATTGGAAAGCAGAAAGACATTTTGATTTATATTATTATGATGGTTTGGCTAATCAACAAGAAGAAATTAAACTATCCATAGGTAAGTGATGTTTTATTTTTAAAAGAATTTTAACTCATTGTCTACAAATATCTTGACTCCATTTTACTCACTTTCTTTAATGGTATTTAGTAATTGATAGTAATTGACTATAATATGAGAGTTAATACACTGCTTAATGATCTCTTGTCTTAATCAAAGAAATGTTTTTATTTGCTTGATAACGATGAGAGAATGATAGTTGAAATGTTGCATTCTTAATATTATAACTGTGCTTGTTAACAATAAAGCGCATTATTTAACATATTTACTTCTTGTACTAAAGGGAACTGCTGTTTGTTTTGATAGAAGGAATATTTTGTTTATTTTAGATACAACAAACCGGTCATTTAAAGCCCCATCAGATGATGAATTAATACCACCATTAGAATTGTGTATAAGAACCAAGTAAGTCATATAACATTCATATTACATGGTATTTTAAGTTCAATAGCACAGTCCGTTAGAGCTTTATTCTTTACAAACATGATGTCATATTGTTGGATGTGAGCAAATGGAGGTTGTTGTGGTTGGGAGTTAAGATCATGATCAGGATGTGAAAGTCTGATGACTTTAATTAAGTCATCTTCACCATAATTCCAGTCGTGAGTCGACCAAACTGTAAATGGTTTGAGATCAATTGGCAAAGGACCAGCTGGTAGAAAGGATTTTCATGGAAAACTATGCTGTTATAAGACACTTCATAACAGAAATAAGTTGATGCCATATAAATGAATGGATACATAAAAAAACTGTCAATATGCATTTTTACTTCACTACATCTATATTTATTAACAGCATGTAATTGATTGTAATATTTGGTATTTTTCAGATGGCCTGATGCAGAAGTAGATTGGAATGGTTATGAACCTATATTATAATCAACCAGTGACTTATATATTGCTAAATTAGCATCTGTGATATTTACTCCATTCCATTTCTGAATACAGCATGAAATGTGATCACTGTTTATTCCCGTAGCTCTGTGTTTTGTTTTTACTGCCTATTATTATATAGGCTTCTGTTATTTTTGTGATGAAAATATCCGTCCTTAAGGTTGTCTCTACTTAATTTAACTGTATATTTATTATTATAATGAGGATAACTACGCATATATTATATCTATCCATATCCTTCTTACATGTATACTGCTGGATTTGCCTGCCTTGTGGAGTTTAATATTGTGTGAGCATATTTCACACTTTACCTACGTTTTTATTTATTTTTAAATAAAGTAAAAGTAGAATCAATATGTATTCCAAATTTATTTATATTAAAATTTATAAAATCCTAAAAAATTTAGACTTGTTTTTTATATATACATGTATATTCAAACCATTTTGTTTAATGTGAAGCTACTTTTGGGTGCTGCTAATAGTGCTGGGTATTGCCAACCATGCCACGATACAATACGAATCGCGATACAAAGGTCACGATACAATACGTATTGCGATATGAGATAAAGGCATAAAAATTGAAACTTCGTCTACAAAACAACGATATATTGTGCCAGCACTAGCTGCTAATAATAAATATGGCAACCAATGGCAGATAGTTTGATATATTTAAAAATAAAAATTAATAATGTCTAGATTTCTAATTACAGCAAGATAGTTATAATACAAAAACACAAAAGTGTCCATGAAAAAAAAAACCATAAAAGTTCAACTCTCAATCTTTAATTTTGATCAAAACAAATCAAAAAGACTAAAATCTTGAGAATGTGTTTCAAATAATCATAGCATTGTTTTTACTCAACTATTTTTCACTCTTGTCATGTGTTTAAAATCAGATGCCTTTGTTCTAAACTATTTTTTATCATCATAATTCCTTCTTTTCTCTCTCGCTTAAATACTGTTTTTCTTTAAATTCCATTTCTTTCTTGGCAAATATTTCTAAAGTATACCGATCTGGTTTTATTTTCTTTTTGTCCAGTTTAGAATAAGCCTTATATAGCTCATCTAAACTTTCTGCATTTTGTAATTGACGAGTAATAATGTAGAGTTGAAATTCTTTTTCTGTTGTCATATTGCAAGAATCAACTTCACATAAAGGTTTAATATTGGATGGGTTCAACTTTGGTAAAAATTCAATACCAGTTTTTTCTTCAAGTGTTTCTAAAGGTACCATAAAATCTGTTAATTTTTTATCATTACCAATGGGTTTATTTGGCACAACAAAGGCTCCTAATGCTACTGGTTGAAAATTTAACTCTGCTAAAACAACTTTATATAGATGTGTTGGTACAGCTACTTGTCTCTTACCAATTAACTAGAAAGAAAAAAGACAAGAAAACATTAACTTTTGAGAACAAAAAATAAATATCAATAGTAGCTCAACTCAAAAAACATGTTAGTAATAATGGAATTGCAACATGAACAATTGTTGCAATGAAAATTGGAATGATGCAAATTTATGATATCAGTATCCCTGATAGACACATTAAAAGTTTAGAAAACCTTATTACAATCCCTTTAACATGGTTAAAAGACAATTTTGACAGAAAAACTCATTTCAGAGATAACAGATATAAAAGTCTAGCAAGATAACCTACTGGATATTTGACAACTGCTGGTCCATCTTCTTCTAAATCTGGTAAAAATAGTGGTCCAGTTATAATGTGGATATCAGTAAATTTCTTTGTTAAATCTCGACAATATATTTCAAAACGATTCCAAAACCCACTGTTATTTTCAAAATTTTGAGGCACCACATTACTCAAATAGAATGAAGCATCCATAGCTGCCTGAAAAAAACAAAAAATAAGTAGGGCTACATATTACAATTATCTCTCATAAAATCTACATTATTTAGGTTCATAGTTAATCAGATTGGTCTTCATTGGTGCATATCATCTGCTTTGTCTGTAAATTAAGAACACAGTAGTGAAAGACAAATTAACCTTAGCCAAACATATATATCAAAAGATTCTGGAATGCATCGGAAATAGGTGAAATATTGTGCTGGTGAAGCCAAAATTTAGAGGACTTATGAACTTTAGACAAGATTTATAATTTTCCCATTACCTGATCAAACTTATGATTACCAGCAGGCGACATGTGGCCTCGAGACCAACCACTCTTTAAATAGTCATCATTACCAGCGTTAAATCTATTATTCACTGACGGATCAGGTTTAAATTTTGAATATTTTCTGTTGGCAGAACCTGAAATTAAAAAACAAAAAAACTTACAGAAGAATTCAGAAAAGCAGTTTGCTAATTTCATAAAAAATAAAATTTGGAATATATATTCTCTCAGTTAAAAGTAAACATCTTTTTACCATTACTAATATTTCCAATTCTTCAAAATAATTTGATCAAATTCGTGCACTCTGCAAATATAAGTCTTATAATATGTTGTTGATCTTTCAGAAAATTCTACAAAGATGCATACCTTTCACATTATCGGCAGTCAGGTGTTCAGCCACCCAAATAGGAATTTTCTTGGCTTGATCATAAGCTAGGATATGATTATTATATACATAATACTCTTTCCCTCTATCAGGAACACCATACTTTAATATTCTGCGTTGAGTTTCTAAGTTAATCACATCCTCTGAAAATAAATAAGAATTTAGATTAGGCACCTAACTTTAAACTAAAATTAACAACTTATTTTTAAAATCAGGCAAAAATAAGATATTTTGAGAGATATTTCTTTCATTTGTCTTCAAATTAAAATAAGGATTCCTTATATGCTGTAAATCAAACAAGGACTAATATTCTTGTCCGGAAAAAAATTTACCCATTGTACATTGCATGACATTAAATTTTCTCATTCGGAAAGCTAACCTGAAGCAGGAAAAAGAGTAGATGTGGGCCATCTGGGTCTTAGAATCTTATGACTTTCCAAAATTTGGGTTCCCTCCCACTCCCAGTCAGAACTTTTAAGTCACCCGCCATGTAGCTTGCAGATAAGATTAGAGCACATAAAAATGAAAAGTAAAACTAACCTAACATTGGGTGATCAGTAGGTAATACTCTACTTGGCTTTAATTTTTCATTAGACTCCAAACTGTCTAAGCTTGGACTTGGACTTGGAGTTTTCACATATCTTGTGTTGTATACATAAACACATGCCAGAGATGCGAATGTGCCACTAGCAAAACCTCGAATAAATGTGAGTGACATCTTTCGTTTAGTTGAAATTCTGATTTAACCTTACTCCATGGCAATTTTAGGAGCGGTTAATAATTGAAATTTAAATAAGAATCCAATCTACTTTACTTAGAAATTGTTTTTTTTTGTATTTTCACCTTTTCTGAGTAAATTATCGGACTGGAAGATTGAGTAGTAAAGGGAAGACAACTCTGGACACTTCCTATCATCTTCACAAGTCATTTCCTTAATCATTTTCAGATGCTCAAACATAATATATTTCATATCAACTAACAGGGTTATTTTCGAAATGATATTGAGAAAACTTAGAGGTTTCTCAGTGACAAGACAATGATCATCATGATGATGTTTTAGAATCCCAAACTTTGTTACAAGTGTGTCGAAGATGATATCCTAATGAAAACTGCGCATGTCAGACATCGCTAAAGGTCACGTGGTATTCCTTCTCGGGAACAGTCGCCATCATGCAGGCTATGAAACAAGCGTGTGTCGGCTTCGCCAAAGCTACAAAATGTGCATTTTCTTCACCAACAGCCACCAAGACGGCTGCAAGAACCATCCCTGCATACTTCAGTTCACGTATGTATTGAAATCGCCGTCCTAAACCTCCTTATTGATCCTAAGATCGTCAAGGACAAACGATCAATGTTGCCGGCTTCAACATGAACTCGACCTTGCTTGCACTTCAAATTTAATATTTTGTTCCTTTTCAAATTTCGATCAAATTGTGCATGATCCTTGTCTTCTGTTAATATCTTGACTAGGCCTACTTTATAATGATTTAGCTGATTTCTTTGCCATATTCTATGGCATCTCCCTGCATCAAATTCATGACGATTGATTAAAATATAAAATATGTTTTTTCATAAATCATCAATCAGTAGCCTAGGCCTAGTTCAAATAAAAAGAATCCTTGCAAATATTTTATACTTGTGTGCCCACTAGATGCTCCATAAGAAAATTGGATACTTGTAGTAATCAAAAACCATTGCAGATCAGACTAATCCAAGGAGATTCTGATTTTGAAGGTTGTAGCCTATACTGTAGTAGTACTAGTGTATTAACTGTATAGCCATAGGATATGCCTATAATGTAATGTCAAGCCAAAATGGCATTCAATGAATGTTAAATTATTTTGTAAACTACTTCTATGATAATGTCCTACTTGTCAGTCTACTAGTATTACTGGATCTATCTAGGGGTCATGTTTACTTGTTACATATAAAGCTTTCTCAAAATCATAAAAGCTTAAAAAAAATCTTTTTTTTTTGTAGGAAACTATGCAGCACAAACTAAAGCTGAAGCTGGCAACCCTAAAGGCAGAATTGTTGCCGTTATTGGAGCTGTTGTTGATGTCCAATTCGATGATGCACTACCTCCAATCTTAAATGCCTTAGAAGTGAAAGATAGAAGCCCAAGACTTGTTCTTGAGGTTGCCCAACATTTAGGTAATATTTTCATATCTTTCTATATCAAAGACTATTACTAGTACATGTCAAATGTAGATGTGTCTGTGTGTGTAGATTTACATGGTTCAATTTCTATCATAGTAACTATCAGGAGAGCAAAAAAACTTATTTCTTGCAAAAAAAAACTTATTTCTTAATTAGTTTATAGAACAGTCTCTTTAGTTAACTGTCATCAATAGACAAGATTTGACTTCCCTAAATAAACAAAACCCCATATATTGTGAAATAGAATAGCCTGTAGAATGGATTTATCCACTAATTTGATATATTTTGTCTTTTAGGAGAAAATACTGTACGTACTATTGCTATGGATGGTACAGAAGGTTTGATTAGAGGACAACAATGTATTGACAGTGGTACACCAATTAGAATTCCTGTAGGACCTAAAACATTAGGTAGAATTATTAATGTCATTGGTGAACCAATTGACGAAAGAGGTCCAGTACCAACAGACAAGTATGTACTTAGTTTATCTTTTATTAGGCAAAAGATCCATAAGGATAATTTGATAATAGTTTGCAAGTTAGAAGTCAAGGTCATGACCTGAAAAAATACTAGACAGGGTTTGATTTCTGAAGCCGATGTAATTTATAGAATATTACTTCTCTACATGCCCCTGGTTTATTTCTTGGTTAACCAATACAATACTCGGTACATATGTATTTCCTTTTCTCTGTATCTTGTATTTTTGATCAAAGATAACACAAAATTGAAATGTGTCCATGCATACTGTCCTTAGGAAAATAAGTATGCATACTGTTCTAAGGAAAATAAGTATGCATACTGTTCAAAGCAATATGATTTTTGTAAAGATTTTTTTTCATAGTTTATTTAATACAAGTTTTGTAACAAGTTTCTATTCTCCTTAGATTTTCTGCCATTCATCAAGAAGCTCCAGAATTCATAGAAATGAATGTACAACAAGAAATTTTAGAAACTGGAATTAAAGTTGTAGATCTTTTGGCTCCCTATGCCAAGGGTGGTAAAATTGGTAAGTTTCTCTATGTAATTTTTCTCCCTAGCTGATTTAGGCTTAAAATGCAAAGACTTTAATTTGATCTATTTCTGTTTTCTAATGGTCAACATGTTAGTCAACCTATATGAACTGATAAAAAGATAATCTGAGAGTTCAATGTGAGGAATTGATGTATATTGTTTAGTATAGAAGCAGCTGAAAGCCGACATCCCTCAGTTGAATATGTCCTAATGAATAAAAATGTTCCCTCTTTAACTTGTTTGTTATTTTGTAGGTTTATTTGGAGGAGCTGGTGTTGGTAAAACTGTATTGATTATGGAACTGATTAACAATGTAGCCAAGGCTCATGGTGGTTATTCTGTATTTGCTGGTGTTGGTGAAAGAACTCGTGAAGGCAATGATTTATATCACGAGATGATAACCTCTAAAGTTATTAGTTTAACTGACGACACATCAAAGGTGAGAGCACAACTTAAGCTTAACACATTCTCAAATATGGAAAACTGTACCTTACATTATGCATCTGAACAGCACTTTCTTTATTTATTTACCATGATGCAGCAGTTTGAACATAACTAATAACTACAGAAATAAGAAAATTTATGTTTATGTTCCCAGCAAAGAATTTCTGATGTGTTTATTTTCAGGTGGCCCTTGTATACGGACAGATGAACGAACCTCCAGGAGCCAGAGCTCGAGTTGCTTTGACTGGTTTAACTGTTGCTGAATATTTCCGAGACATGGAAGGACAAGATGTATTATTATTTATTGACAACATTTTCAGATTCACTCAAGCTGGTTCAGAGGTATGACTTATACTCCATAGATGTCAATCCAACTAGTCAGCTACGGTTTCATTGATTATTATGTTGACCGACATATTTCTGATAAATTTGGGCCATTTCTCAAAGCTAATAGCAGGCCTTCACGTAAAAGGCGCGTCATGGCGCTCGCGCTCCTGGACGCGCCTGGATGGCGATCTAAGTGCGCTTATTTTCACTCGCCTCACTCACCAGAAATAGCGCTCCTAAAATCAAATTCAATCCGTCCTCGATAAACATCCGGTAATAATGATCGTGTGCTATGAAAGACACCCTGTGATTGGCTAGAATATTAATAACACCCAATCGGAGAAAGTATAAGACTGGTATCGGTATCGTTAACCGAGCGGCGCGATATCTTACACTCGCACTGATTAGATGCGTTTACTATTTGAGCCGATCAAAGCAAGCCTTTCATTAATAATTAAGAGGTTGGGTGAATATAAACAATGAGATTCCGTTAATTTGTCACACCTTAGATTAATTTCTTCAGGAGGGCTTGGATTCAATACAGAAACAAAGGAGGCAATAAAGGTTGATTGTTACTATAAATAGAATCAAAGTGCTGACATAGAATACAAGACCGGCAGACGGCATATTGCAGATTTATTATCTGAATTCATAATGCAATGATCAAAATGAGGTTTAAATATAGTTTTATTTTGATTACGTGACAATATCTTTGCTTTTGAAAGATTCTCAAACTATATCGGTCCACTAAATTTTTCGACTTGTTTTGCCTTTTGTTAATCGGGATTCATACGCGTGCGACCTTGAGTCAAGGTCATCACAGGAAGATAAAATATAAATAACAATAACATTCAAATACTTATTGATTTTTTTTAATTAATAAAAACAATAGTACTTTCAAAACCATTTTGAGGATAATATTCCAATTCATTCAAAGGTAATGGGCAAAATGTGATTCGGCAAACGGTATCATGAGAATGCCTGCTTTGATGGCATCCATGGGCCGTTTGGTATCGATATTTCTTGGGTTTATTTTACCGACAATTCAATTAAGAATCCACGTGTGGTGTGAAAGGATATATATATTTTACTATTTGATACATATAATGATATATAATAGGAAATGACTCTCCTTAAGACAAATGGGGGAGTTTTTTTCAGGAGAGTGATTTGGCCTTTTTCCATTTTAGGGAGAGCTTTTTATGACTCTCCAGAGTTTTATTAACGTGAAGGCCTGTAATAGAGGAATATATCTCGGTATGCGCTGGCAGGCAAATTATTTCTTGGCTATATCAGTATGGCTAATTTGTAAATCTTATTAAAACAGATTATGCCTGCTTCTATCAAGCAAGGAAGTCATTTCTGATAAAAACCCTTTAAAAAAAAATCTTATTAAAAATGAAATGTAAACACCTGAAGTCAGTTGTCTCCCTTGTAGGTGTAAACAAGTATTTGGTTATCATTTCAGGTATCTGCCTTGTTAGGTCGTATTCCATCAGCTGTAGGTTACCAACCAACGTTAGCTACTGACATGGGTACTATGCAGGAGAGAATCACCACAACCAAGAAAGGATCTATTACATCAGTACAGGTATGTCTCTACTAATATACGGTATATAACCGTGCTACAACATTAAAATTAATCATTGCCGGTGATGACTAGCTAGGGTTAGAACAATAAGCCATTCATTTTAAAGGTTTTTCCCAAAATGTTTTTGTGGATATTGATGCAAATGGATTTACTTTTCAGAATGAGGGCATAATTACCTCGAGCATTTCATCTTGAATCCTGATTTTGAGATCAATGTTATATGATAAAAACTTTTGGCCAAGAACCAAAATAGAAATCTTGTGAAATATAAGATTTGACCATATGTTTAAGAATTGTTTTGATCTTTTATAGGCTATTTACGTACCTGCTGATGATTTAACTGATCCTGCTCCAGCTACAACTTTCGCTCATTTAGATGCTACGACTGTATTGTCTCGAGGTATTGCTGAGTTGGGTATTTATCCAGCTGTCGATCCCCTCGATTCAACCTCTCGTATCTTAGATCCCAATGTTGTAGGAGCTGAACATTATGCTATTGCCCGTAGTGTACAGAAAATTTTACAAGTGAGTATAAATCTAAGAAGCTGGCCATTGATCTTGAATTGAGACATTCGTTAACATAAAGGCCCAGTCGATGCAATACCTTGTAGTCAAATATGGTTGCAAATATTTTAATTGATCGAAGCATGAAATGATAATCAAATCACTTTAGTGCCAAGAAGTTTATGACAAATGTTATGAGTAGCCTGAAAATTTGAATTAGTTCAAGAAGATACCTGCAGTATTTTTTTGCTCATGTGAACATGTTATTTTTTAGGATTATAAATCATTACAAGATATCATTGCTATCTTGGGTATGGATGAATTGTCAGAAGAAGATAAGTTAACTGTGTCCCGAGCCAGAAAGATTCAACGTTTCCTCTCACAACCTTTCCAAGTAGCTGAAGTTTTCACTGGTTCTCCTGGAAAATACGTACCTTTAGTTGAATGCATCAAAGGTTTCCAGAGAATCTTAAAGGGTAAGTCTTTATCAAAGTAACCATGCTATACAACAATAACCTTTAGTTCAGCTCATGAATGAGTGGTGTATTTAGGCTAGGTCAAATTGAAATCTAAATAAAATGTTTCATTTTGTGCCTGGGTTTTCAACTGGTTTCCTCAAGTGTCCCCGAATATGCATGAGGAAATAACAATGTCCCCTGAACAGAAATTGTTTGAATTTCTAGCACTTTGGTTTAAACAAACTCCCTTCCTCTTCTTGATAATTACTTGTGTGCATGAAAATTGTGGCCCAGATATAAAGAGTCTGTGGACACTGGATAAACATTTACCCAGATAATACAATATATTACCTTTTTTCTGACCTATAGCTCAGTTTGTGTCCCCAGGAAATATCCAAATGTCCCCAGTTTGGGACATGTCCCCCAAGTTGAAAACCCAGGGTTTTGTGCCATTCAAGATTGTGAGAAATTGTTATGCTCTTTGAGTTCAAGATAAAGAGTTATTGACCTATCACAGTCAGGAAATTCTTGTATTTCTTAACCATTTTATGCAGCTAACTTAATTACATAAGAGTTCAAAGCAATAACAAAACTTATTATTTTTTCTTCAGGAGAATTCGATCATTTACCAGAAATTGCTTTCTACATGGTTGGAGCAATTGAAGAAGTTATTACTAAGGCTGAAAAATTGGCTGAAGATCAATAAAAACTTTAGTGCTAGGTACGAGTGTGATATAAATTGCCCATATAAATTATTACCATCAACATGGACATAACTGGAAAATTTTATTGTAGATATATTCATAACAACTCAAAAAGTGAACGTTTCATAAATACAGAAAGATTTTTTTTTTAAAATATGCTTGACTGTATTTATTGAAAACAAAGAATAAATGTTAAAATTCATCTTGTCTTGATTTCTAATTAGGTTGTACATCTATTTGCAACCACTTTCCACTTCCCTATTCGGGATTTGATAGAACAGGAAAAACTCAATCTTGTCTCACGAGGAGTGAAGTACCAATAGGTTTGATACAAAATGATGTTACTTTGTTCAACGTCCCAGTTTCATCAAGCCTCTATCATCCAGGCCGTCTTTGTGGATATGACTAAGTTTCACCCTATAATTTGTCCAAATCTTGATTCTTAAAGTTAAATACAGATGTAAAGATTAAGTGCTGAGACTAGAACAGTACCTTTCATAGATTTTTTTCTGGGGTCCTTTGCCATTCTGACTACTGAAATCAGCATTGCGACAAGTTACTCTGCCATCTGCTGACTTGCATTCTTAAAGTCTGTTTGCCAACGTCAACATTTATAATTATTGTGAGCACTATCAAAACTGTAGTTGATTATGTGTGATCATTTAGATAAGATCTGGATCAAGTTCGAATATGACTAGTTTCAATGAACTATTTTTGAGTTAAAGCGCTTTACATTAGACCGGGAGTTAGCTGGATTTATTCAAGTGGAGAGAGGGAAAAGGTTTGATGGGTGTGTTTGCCCAGTTCCAACTTATTTATTACCAATTAGGCCGACCAGAAAAATCAAGATAGAATTGGATAATAAAAAAAATGGTTATTGCCCTCGATTCGGTTTCAGACTCGATTGTGATCACAATAAAAGCTACAATGAAGGTTGTGATCAGATCTTGCGCAAGTTCGAATTTGAGAAAATTTTATCTGAACGGTCTTAGAACGCTTTCCCTTTATAAGAGGAAAACCCGTCAGAATTAATTGTGGTCTTATGAGGCTATGCTCTGGATCGAATTATCCACCGCAACAAATATGCATGATAAAAAACATTCTCTAGAAAGAAAGTTCACAACATAAGATAAAAAGAAGTTTATTACTGAATGATTTAAAATGGTATTTACAATGATATTGAAGTACGCATGGATTAAGCCGATTTATAAAGCTATTCATCGCCAAAAATAATGCATTTAATTTTTGTGATTTTTTTTCTATTCCATGTATTATTTTGAAAAAAATATATTATAATAAGCAAATAAAAAAAATGGTATCGCCGCAACATAACGGTATCATTGTAACGTAATGGTATCATCGCAACATAATAGTCTCATGACATAATGGTTTCGTTATATTATAGTGTCACAACAACATTATGGTATCAAAACAGTATGGGATCATTATACACAAAATAATCTTAGAATCTTTCCCGAACAATATTTGCTTCGATGGATCTTTTGGTTAGGACTAATCAAAGCCATTGACCGATTCGTCCTGCTGTATTAAGATCGTGTACAAATGACCTTCAAATAATAATAAATAAAAATATCAATGAAATAGTGCAATCGATTAGAATAAATCAAACATCATCATATAAAACATATTGTAGAAGTTATTGGATTGGTAAGAAGGTTGACGGTAATAAGATCTCTGTTGATAAAAAGAGGTTGGCTGGTAATATTGAACTGGTTTGGGTGCTGGTTGGTAGTAGTAGGGTATATTATTATAGCCTTGTTGTGACTGATACAGATTTTGATATGGCTGAGTGTATGGGTAGGTGTAATAAACTTGAGCTGGTTGTCTTGGTTCTGGTACTACTGGTGGTGCCTGTGTTGCGACTGTGTAGATAGGTTGGTTGAAGAAAGGTCCCCTGGTTGTAGAGTCTACTTCACTTGGCTGTACCTCTGGTCCCTGGGTGGAAACTACCAAGTTTAGAGAGGATGTTGTACTCTCAGCTGAAGAAGCTGTTGTACTTTCCGAAGAAGCTGTTGTACTCTCTGAAGAAGCTGTTGATGTAACTGCCGAAAGGGTTGTTGAATCTGTCACCGATGCTGGTGTTTGTGTTGTAATGTCAAATGAAGTCGTTGTAGCTGTTGTATCTAGCGTTGTATCTGCTGCTGTGGGAACAGCTGTTGTTGTCAATGTTGACACGGCTGAAAGAAAAGATCGCAGACATTATAGGCTATGGTCAGATGATCATTACTACAATCAATAAAATACATGTATCAGATGATCAAAACGTCAGCTGCTGATGATGCAATCTTTCAAAATTCTCACAGATTTACTTCAACATGTCCTAGTCAGATCCTGAAGATCTGTGAGAGCATTTCAGGATGGAAAAGGAATGACATTGGTGGTCGATGTGGTGAAAGCAAAATGGACACGGGTTGAAATGTGTAGTTTGCTCTGATTTTGACATGTTTGACATGCTCTTTTGTTCGGGGCAGCACTTGTACAACTTTTATTCGATAATTCTAATATTTTCAGGGCCAGACAAGGGCATGTTGAATAAATTTGTGAGAGTCTTTAAAGAGATCGGTTCACCAACAGCTGAGATACTTACCGTCAAACTTGGGGACGTTTATTTTTTTGAGACACCCGATATATTTTTTTAAACTCAGTCGTTTAGGCGAGGAGGGGCCTCTATCCCACCCCTCCACATTAACATTTCTAGATGCCAATGGCCTCTCTTTTGAATTCTTCTGCACTTAAACTGCTATTGATTAATATTTCTCTGGCTTTTCTTAACAAACGATAGCATGAGAATACCAGAGCAGATTTTCTATAAGCCACCTCATCATCCAATCTTATGACTATATAAGATTGGTTTTTAAGTTATAACCCTTGATGAGCCATTTGAAAACTGGCTACTGGTTGTATATACAGATGTGAGAGTTTCTTTTCTGCATGTGACTACACCCGCCATCCATGTTCTTACGGGATTTGTCATATTTTATGCTATCGTACACTACAATGAATATCTAGAACTTTTCATGTATACTAGTAATTGGCAATCTTTTATTGGACATTTAATAAGTTGAATTGTATATAATACACATGTAACCCAGAATAGGAAAAGCATACCAATTTTATCAGATCATAGATGACAGAGAAAGAGAAATTTTTTCCCTCTGGATACAGCGCGAAAATAAAATTTCATAAGGCTTGGTATCAGCATAAAGTATAAAATGTTTAAAAAAAATTGTTTAATCATTAAGTGAAAGTTATTCTTAAAAAAAAAAAAAAATAATCGTGTACTTACTTGTCTGAGAGAGGACTCCATTTCCAGTTAAAATTAAAACCAGGGTAAAGCAAAGTAAATCCATTTTTATCTTACTGTATGATTTGTGGCACGCTTATTTCGACAAATGATGGCGTATATGAAATGAAATGGTATTTAAAGCCTGGTATGACCTTCTGCCCTCTGGTCAAGACCATCACAATCTGATTTACAATAGACCGTTTCTCTGTACAAAACAAGCACATTAAACTACATGTCACCCCTTATAAGACTTATATAAGCATTAAATTCGACACAGACCGTGAAATTTAATGTGATGTCTAGCTTTCAGATCTTAGATTTTTCAGATGGTTTACGAGTCTTTAGTTAGCAAATATGCTACGAGATGCATTTTTACAACATTCTTATTCCGAACACAAAATTACTGTTTGCCTATCAAAATTTGCAAGCAAGTTTTGTATCTGAGGAATTTGTCTGTATATTTTTTCTGTATATCAGTTTTAAATACAGATCTACTTTGTAAATCGAATTCAATTTTTTTGATTTTTTCAGGTAGTAATTTAGAATTTTATTTAATATAGGTGCACTCGGTTCTCATAGGTTTGTTCACTTGAATTTGTATGTTTTGTGCACCAGATTGCTTAATTAGACCATTGATTTGTAATGTCCACATTCAATAGTGCTTTTGTTTAGAGAGCATTGATTTGTATTGCAAATGCTATTAATTGGTCAAAATAATGGAAACACGGTTTACAGCAACGGCATATACTATCTTACCCATCTAACCGTTGCTTGCATGAAATACCTTTATCGTCATTATACTTTTCATTGGTCGAGAGTTTTATCCTCGACCAATCATATCACTTCACATATATAATTGTGGGAAAATGTCACCCTCCATTATTTCAAATTTCAGGGAAAACACCCCACTACAATTTTGAAACTTGAGTGTATACATGGAAGGGAGCTTTAGATTTAGAAGTGGATATCTAAGACACAAAGTATTATCTTTATGTCAAGATTCAAATCGACATGGGAGCAACGGTAAGATCACTAAGATAGTACATGTATACATTGCTAAAGGGTTTTACAGAAGAATCTGTATGGTCATGGCTGAGTAACCTAACCAACAGAGAAAAAACACAAAACAAAACATTTAGACCTTCATTTTAATAAGATTTATTTTATATATTTGTAAAATAACAGAAAAACAACCAGTTCGGAAATACGAAGTAAAGAAATACATTCCACAGATTAATGGAAAGAATTTAGCACAAATTCAGCGTCTCTTTCGATCATAACAACACCTCAGATGTAAAAATTACAGGGGCTATATTTCATTCTAATGACTATAACCATCAGGTTGACAATGTGTTTAAATAAATGGTGTTTGTGTTAGTTGAGAGTTAACATATTTCAATTATTGTTTACATCTTTAATAGTACTATTTATTAGTTAACTGTCACTACTATAATCTAATACAAATACCTCAAATCTACACCAATTTCAATTATCAACCGTTTTCTAGCATGTTTCTTTAATAAGTGTATACGAAGAAACATGGCGTATATTATATTAAATTTGACAGGACACAATATCATTGCGTAATAAACATGTGATTTGAAAAAAAAATGATTAATTTGATGGGAATAAAATTTCCCTTTAAGTGAAGACCTAGATAGTTATATTAAAGATGAACGATAAATCCAATTTACTACAATGTATTTTTCATTGCCAGGGGCCGCAGAAAGTTTCTGGAAGTAAGGGGATGGGGATGGGGATGGGGATGGGGATGGGGGGCGATTTCAGCAACTCAATTTTCAGATTCCGGAAATTATAAAATAAATAATAACAAAAATGACAAAGATATTTTTCTGAAAATTTTTAAGGAAATTTTGAGGATATTGACTATTTGTTGAACTTGGAAATAGCTTCTAAGGAGAAGGGGTGGGGGTCATGAAAATGCTCAAATTTTGAAAAGAAAAGAGTTATAATAGAGAGTGAAATTTCTGTTTTGATTATATTTTATAGATTGTGTGTTTTTCGGCAGTTCTAGAAGATATATTTACATAATATTCCAGACCCAAATCAAACTTTTCAAAATTTTCTTTTCAAAGTAATTTTTTAAACAAAATTGCATCTCTTAATTGCATCTCTTAATTGCATCTCTTAATTGCAATCTCTTAATTGCATCTCTTAATTGCATCTCTTAAAGGGTCGTCGTATGAAAACTAACCATAAATAAAAATACAGTCAGTAGACAAAATTGGCTTCCTCTGATGTTAAAGTGAAAGTTACAAGCTTTTATCCCTATATTTAATAGATCACATAAAAGTTGTCAAATTCAATGTACATTGTGGCTACTATATACTCATTAATTAGGTTGACAACTACAATAGTAATCTATAATCATGTACATATAATTATATAAATACACAAACAATGAGGCATTTGTGATATTTAATGTATCAGAATCGTTGGATTCCGTCAGGGTATTCACGTCGGATTTAATAACTTACAAAAACATCTATGGTTCGTTTGCTGTTACAAATGTATGCCAAACGGCAATTTGCATGACTAGTTTCGTTCTGTTTCATTTGCTCGGACCATGATTAGACCAACCCATACACATATCGGTTAATTCTAAACTACTAGTATCTTTTTTCATTTATCAAATATTAAGAATTTTTTCTCGTAATTTACTCTGACTTACTTTATATAAATTTACTAAATTTTGAGTTCTCTCCCGTCATGTGTAATTTTCGTAATTTTTTTAAACACATCCTTGAAATGTACTAATTGAAAAAGTGACGTAATGTAGTATTGAACAGTAGTGGCGGTGCCATACTGGGTATGCTTATACTCTTCTAGACAACACCACCTATCTTTTTTATATACTCCCTCAAATGAAAAGTTCATAAGCCGCCTTTAATGTATTGTCAATATGTTTACATGGATTTCAAGTTTCGTTTTACAGTTAGGATCGGTCGTCATTGGGATATATTATAGGCCAATAACTTCCATTGAACACAAGTTACAAGTACATGTACACATTAAAACTAAATTCAGTTGTAATCAAGTACAAATAGTTTAAATAATAATTTTATTCCGAATAAAAATTGTTTTATTTCTTATTCATAATACAAGAATGATAGATGTATTAAAAGAAAAATATAATCCATTATACGTATATCAACGTTCTATTTCATCAAACAAACAAAAAAAACAACCGTAAAGAAGGAGTTAATATATTGCTTCGCAAATTAAAGGATATAGCGTTAATCGTTTCTTGAAAATGTCCCAATATGCATGTCGTCGAATCTTATTTGTACAACATAAATCTGTACAGAAAAGGTTCATTCACTTTGGTGATTATTAATTTATCTTCTGGATAACCAGCCTTTATCAGCATCTCTTTTATCCCTTTCATGCCAGTAGTACAGCCCATTCCTGGTTTCCCAGCTTGAGCATGACTTTCTGGTAGACACACCGTAGCACTCAAACCAAACATCTGAGGTGCCATAGGATCTTCAATATTTTCCTTGTGATTATTTCCCTTGAGAATAATTTCTATAATGTTGACCACACCGCCTGGCTTGACGACTTTCTTAATACTTGCTGCTCCGCCTACCGAGTCGCCCATATCATGTAAAACGTCATGACAATGTACAATGTCGAACTTTTCAATCCATTCGTCTTTAAGCTTCAGTATGTCACCCTGTTCCGCTCTCAGATTGGTTAATTTTCTTGTTTCAATCTTCTTATTAAGAACATCAACGGCATCTTGTGAGAAATCCACACCAAGGAATCTGGTGTTAGGATATTTTTCCGCCATATTCAGGAGCAATGCACCTTGACCACAACCAAATTCTAAAAAGTCCATACCAGATTCTGAAAAAAGTGCAAAACAAAAATGAATATTCCTCATTCTAATGTATGTTTCCTGCTGATCCGGCTAAATTTCAGCTCTACGCATCACTTTTCGGAATGAAATTCAAAATATGGTTTTGACAGAAAGCGTTCAGACGTCCATGGCATTATTTTATTTAAACATTTTATGGCCATCATTTCCAGAACAGCTAAATATTCCTCCAATATACCCTGTGAAAAGCATTTGTACCCATGACGTAAGAGAAATCCTAGCTGGGATTGTTAATCGTTGTAATTTGGTCAAAAGATACATAGAACTCAATTTAAAAAGAATGTCCTCAGCCCACAGACCGAGGTAGTTATTACCTAATTTTTGTTGAATATCAGGCGTATTTCTACAAAACATTCCATCTATTATACCATTGACATCGGCATAAATAAGCTTGTCCATAAGGTCACCAATTTTCCCTCTAGTATGGATTGGATAGCCTTAAAATATAAAACTAAAAATTATCAAAGGGATAATGTAGTAGCATATTATTGTTCTTGTTGAAAATTCTCCCCAATGAAACTTTTAGACTATTTATAATCTCCTTTTCTCAAGGGATAATATTCAAGAGCTTTCCAAAACCTTTGTTTGGCGTAAATATTTGTATCCTTTAAATAATATAGTTCACTTTCATGAAACCACAAATTTAAAAATGAGCATCATCAAATTTTAACAATCACCTCTCACCTCTCAAACTTTTTTTCTAAAAAGAACAAAATTATAATGTTACTGTAAACCATGAAATTACTGAAACAGAGTTACTTGACACACAAACTTAAAATTTCTTTTAGAAAATTTTATGGTCGTTACGGAGAACTCCTTGTCAAATACGACAAATCTGTTACTTGCATTTTGGCAGATTTGTTTAGTCAGGCATGAATTGATCTCGTTGCACCGCATGATTTTGACCTTTATAGTAGTGGCGGGTGTCGCGCGAGAAGCAGAACATGCTTACTCTTTTCGAAACACCTGATGGTACTTCTCGTATGGGAAGTCCACTACTAACTATATAATTATTATTGCACCCGATTTTGTCATGCTCTGGACGAGATTTTTGATTAACGGAATTGTTTTGCTTGTACGGATTTTTATTATCTGAATAGGAAACATTACCGTTTATTCCATTTGGATCGAGCAAGCTTTTAAGATCTTCTTTTCTCTGGTTTAAATGGTCTGCAAGTTCAAACGATAACAACATTTCTTTTAAACTGGTAAGAAGATCAGGTGGCACAGAATATCTTTCTGAATTATCATCAACTTGTATAATTCTAGATGTTACTAAACATCCCAAAACTTCTTTCACATATCTGTAAGTAAAAATTGGGTAGATTGTATAAAAAGTATTGTGATGTACATATTAGACTAGGAGAACTATAGATACGAACAAGAGTTGGTGACGGTGACTAGGGAAACTAGAGATACGTGACAAGAGTTGGTGAGGGTGACTAGGGAAACTAGAAATACGTGACAAGAGTTGGTGAGGGTGACGAGGTATTAGACTAGGGAAACTAGAGATACATGACAAGAGTTGGTGAAGGCGACGGGGTATTAGACTATGAACACGAGAGATACGTGACAAGAGTTGGTGATGTTGACGGGGTATTAGACTATGAACACGAGAGATACGTGACAAGAGTTGGTGATGTTGACGGGGTATTAGACTATGAACACGAGAGATACGTGACAAGAGTTGGTGATGTTGACGGGGTATTAGACTATGAACACGAGAGATACGTGACAAGAGTTGGTGATGTTGACGGGGTATTAGACTATGAACACGAGAGATACGTGACAAGAGTTGGTGAAGTTGATGGGGTATTAGACTAGGGAAACTAGAGATACATGACAAGAGTTGGTGAAGGCGACGGGGTATTAGACTATGGACACGAGAGATACGTGACAAGAGTTGGTGAAGTTGATGGGGTATTAGACTAGGGAAACTAGAGATACGTGACAAGAGTTGGTGAAGGTGATGTGGTATTAGACTAGGGAAACTAGAGATACGTGACAAGAGTTGGTGAAGGCGACGGGCTATTAGACTAGGGAAACTAGAGATACATGACAAGAGTTGGTGAAGGCGACGGGGTATTAGACTATGAACACGAGAGATACGTGACAAGAGTTGGTGATGTTGACGGGGTATTAGACTATGAACACGAGAGATACGTGACAAGAGTTGGTGAAGTTGATGTGGTATTAGACTAGGGAAACTAGAGATACATGACAAGAGTTGGTGAAGGCGACGGGGTATTAGACTAGGGAAACTAGAGATACATGACAAGAGTTGGTGAAGGCGACGGGGTATTAGACTAGGGAAACTAGAGATACGTGACAAGAGTTGGTGAAGTTGATGGGGTATTAGACTAGGGAAACTAGAGATACATGACAAGAGTTGGTGAAGGCGACGGGGTATTAGACTATGAACACGAGAAATACGTGACAAGAGTTGGTGAAGTTGATGTGGTATTAGACTAGGGAAACTAGAGATACGCGACAAGAGTTGGTTAAGGTGACGGGGTATTAGACTAGTGAAACTAGAGATACATGTACATGACAAGAGTTGGTGAAGGTGACGGGGTATTAGACTAGGGAAACTAGAGATACATGTACATGACAAGAGTTGGTGAAGGTGACGGGGTATTAGACTAGGGAAACTAAAGATAGGTGACAAGAGTTGGTGAAGGTGACGGGGTATTAGACTAGGGAAACTAGAGATACGTGACAACAGTTGGTGAAGGCGACGGGGTATTAGACTAGGGAAACTAGAGATACATGTACATGACAAGAGTTGGTGAAGGCGACGGGGTATTAGACTATGAACATGAGAGATACGTGACAACAGTTGGTGAAGCTGACGAGGTATTAGACTCTTTATCTGCGACACATACGGAGCTAGGAAAGATGCGAAGTTTCGTATGACTAGAGATATGTGACAACAGCTATATCGATCAGTATAATTCAAATTAATGCAAGATTGATTTCACACATAGTCGTGTTATTATTTGGGTAATGTGTAAGCAAGCTGATGTTATGTTCGATAAGCTAAAAAAAAAAGATAACATAATATAAATACTCGATATTCAGTTATCATTTATCCCACCTTTGTCTTAAATTAGATTTGGTCGATATCTCAGCAACTGTCATAGGTTCATGTGGTTCTAGAAAAACATTTAACAGTCCAGTTTCTTTGGCAACAATAACAGCAAAACAGGCCGCACTACCATTTATATATCCTAATAGTCGCTCTCCATAACTCTTCGGATCCATAATATAACTTCTGTAAAATCACTCAAACAATCAGTGTTATTACAACCGTACTATTACTGGCTATCAATTGATAAAATATAGGTTTTTGTGGATTGATAAACGAGCAGGTCGTAGTCTGCAAATAGGAGCTGATTGGACGATATTAATAGATATCAAATCAAATTGCTACAAATTTTGTATTCGCGTGTCTAACCAGAGCCTATATATAGGCTCTGGTCTAACCCATTTAGTGCACCGTGCACTGTAAAATTGCACTGAAAACTTACACTTGCAACCTTTTTCATCGACCACATAATTGACAGAAAATTTGAAATTATTAAACTGAGGAAAAGATCTCTACTTATCTGAATGTTTTACCAACATAATAACACGAGTCTGCATAATCGAGAATAACTTGAACTGACCTTGTATAGAAAACTAGACTGCCTGTACTTTTATCATTGGTAACAATGACCATTGTGAACTTAAAACAAAACCTGAAACTCTTATCAACTACGGATAAATATTGTTGACGATTATCGTCTAGTACAGAAACTATTTGACTCTTACTGGTGACTGATAGTTATTTTTGACAGTTATTATCTGGTACGGAAACTATTTGAATCTTACCAGTGACTGGTAGTTACTTTTGACAGTTATTGTCTGGTACAGAAACTATCCAACTCTTACCATTGACTGATAGTTATTTTTGACAGCTATCATCTGGTACAGAAACTATTTAACTCTTACCATTGACTGGTAGTTATTTTTGACAGTTATCATCTGCTACAGAAACTATTTAACTCTTACCAGTGACTGATAGTTATTTTTGACAGTTATCATCTGGTACAGAAACTATCTAACTCTTACCATTGACTGGTAGTTATTTTTGACAGTTATTATCTGGTACGGAAACTATTTGAATCTTACCAGTGACTGGTAGTTATTTTTGACAGTTATTGTCTGCTACAGAAATTATTTAACTCTTACCAGTGACTGGTAGTTATTTTTGACAGTTATTATCTGGTACAGAAACTATCTAACTCTTACCATTGACTGATAGTTATTTTTGACAGTTATTGTCTGCTACAGAAATTATTTAACTCTTACCAGTGACTGGTAGTTATTTTTGACAGTTATTATCTGGTACAGAAACTATCTAACTCTTACCATTGACTGATAGTTATTTTTGACAGTTATTATCTGGGACAGAAACTATTTAACTCTTACCATTGACTGATAGTTATTTTTGACAGTTATTATCTGGTACAGAAACTATCTAACTCTTATCAGTGACTGGTAGTTATTTTTGACAGTTATTATCCGGTATAGAAACTATTTGAACCTTACTGGTAAATAATAGGTTTTTTTTTACAGTTATCATCAGATACAGAAACTATCTAACTTACCAGTGACCAGTGACTGATAGTTATTTTTGACAGTGATTATCTGGTACAGAAACTATTTAACTCTTATCAGTGACTGATAGTTATTTTTGACAGTTATTATCTGGGACAGAAACTATTTAACTCTTACCATTGACTGATAGTTATTTTTGACAGTTATTATCTGGTACAGAAACTATCTAACTCTTATCAGTGACTGGTAGTTATTTTTGACAGTTATTATCTGGGACAGAAACTATTTAACTCTTACCATTGACTGATAGTTATTTTTGACAGTTATTATCTGGTACAGAAACTATCTAACTCTTATCAGTGACTGGTAGTTATTTTTGACAGTTATTATCTGGGACAGAAACTATTTAACTCTTACCATTGACTGATAGTTATTTTTGACAGTTATTATCTGGTACAGAAACTATCTAACTCTTATCAGTGACTGGTAGTTATTTTTGACAGTTATTATCCGGTATAGAAACTATTTGAACCTTACTGGTAAATAATAGGTTTTTTTTTACAGTTATCATCAGATACAGAAACTATCTAACTTACCAGTGACCAGTGACTGATAGTTCTGGCTCTTTAGCTGACATTATAGAACATGAACTTACAATTTTCCGATTTCCTAATTTAACACCCCCGAGGGAGCTAAAAATGCTCGTAGTCTAAAGCGAATGCATGGGGTTTATCGTAATTGTCCTTTTCTTTTAACACAGTGGTTCCCAACCTGGGGGCCATGGTCATGGGGCATGGGGCATTTGTGAGGGGTTCTGTAAACTGAATTTAAAAATCATATTTACATCTTTGCAGAATTTTGTGTGTACAAAATCTGTGATTAGGTCATTTTGGCTAGTTTGGTAATGAACAGGGGGCTACGACTCCAGGAGTTTCATCAATTTGGGCCACGGTTTGAAAAAGGTTGGGAACGACTGCTTTAACATGTATAATTAGATGAAGACAATATATGGTGACAATTATACCTGTCTCTATGTAATAACAGTCAGCTAATTTTAGACAGTCATAATTATTTTATTGACGTTTACCTTATTTATTAATGAGTTGTCATCTTATATATGCAGTTATAATCTAATTTAATGTAAGTTAAGGTGATATATGTCACACTATTTCAGTTGTTATTAATATGGAATTTCTCTGCCTAAAGGTTAACCCAGTTTCCTCCTGTCAGTGATGCAGTTCGGAGGGGCTGACATGGTCTAGTCTTTCGGATGGGACAATAAACCGAGGTCCCGTGCGCTATATTGGCTGTGCAAGTTAAAGATCCTTCGACAGTTGGAAATAGAAAATAAGAGGAGGCATTTTTGCCGCTGTCCGGGCAAAATTTCACTCATTTCACACTGTATGGCGTTTGCCCGTCCTCAATTAGCCCATATAGGTGCAGAAAAGCAGGACGTAAAACTCCATTCATTTCATTTTCTGCCTAAAGGGAATAAAGAACTGTAAGTTCAAACATTAAACCAAGCTGACTAAAATGCATATCTAGACGTTTCGTTCGTGTTTTTTTAGGCTATACTACATCTGACAACATTCTTTTAAAAATCAAGTTCGATCTAATTCTGTTGTTCGCCCAATGTAACATCAGTATAAATGGACAGATTAAGCAAGACAATCTGAAAAATCCTTTATTTATTATCTCATTTGGTAGTCTGAAACTTCTGACTCCATTCCCAGCCTTTGATAGATATTTGGACAGATATGGCTGGGAGAGAGTCAGAAAATCTAGGCCACAAAACTTGAGATTTTCCAGACCTTGTGTGTGACTGTATATTTGTTCTTATCATATAATATCTGGGTTAGGGTGAGGGTTAGGGCTAGTATTATATAATAAAAGTTCCAAATTATTACATAACAAATGTTTTTTGGAACAGTTATTATAGTGGAACTTATATACCGTGACACGTGCAGGCATTCAATGGCGACCGACAGATTTTATTTCTCGGGAAAAAAACTTTGATGGACTCGCATACATGGCCTACCGGTACTATGTCTATGGTGTAGGGGAATAATGGTGGTATGATTGAACTACAAAATCATCCATCTTTCCAAATATATTTATGGATTCAAGGTAAATAAAAACGTTTAAAACCCCCGCACCCGCAGAGGTGCGGAAAATCGCAAGTTTTTGGGGCCTAGTTTTTCTGACTCTCTCCCAGCTATATCCGTCCAAATAGCTATCAGAGGCAGGGGAAAGAGTCAGCAAGTTTCGGACTAGTCCTTTGGGAGAAATGGCTTTTAGGGAACTGAACAACTGAATAGGAGAATGTCTAAAACCAAGGTTGGATGATGTTGTGATGCTGTAGTAGAGATGTAGGTGTGTGTATGGTTTTGTAGGTATGGTGTTTAGATGTTGTAGTATGGTGTTTAGATGTTGTAGGTATGGTGTTTAGATGTTGTAGGTATGGTGTTTAGATGTTGTAGGTATGGTGTTGGTATTCCTCTACGTTGACAGTGATTCCTACGTAGGCCATAAATTAGATGCACTGATGTTTGATTAGGATTCCTAAATAATCTAGAACATACATATAACTATTCATCAAAATGTAATTTGAAACGGCTGTGAAGTTATAACAGCTGTATATAAGTTGAATAATTAGTAACATACCAGTAAATAAAAGATACATATCAATAAGAGAATGTGTGATAATGAGTTTAAATATTTATCAAACTGTAGGCTAGTCCTACTTTTTCATATTCAAATGCTCTTCATTTTTTACGGTGTACATTCTCTTTTTGTTCATTCCCTTGTGTATTTTCATATGCATTTCATAGTGTTATGTATTTCATTTTGTTATGTATTTCATTTTGTTATGTATTTCATAGTGTTATGTATTTCATAGTGTTATGTATTAAATAGTGTTATGTATTTCATTTCGTTATGTATTAAATAGTGTTATGTATTTCATTTCGTTATGTATTTCATAGTGTTATGTATTAAATAGTGTTATGTATTTCATTTCGTTATGTATTTCATAGTGTTATGTATTTCATAGTGTTATGTATTTCATTTCGTTATGTATTTCATAGTGTTATGTATTTCATTCTCGTATGTATTTCATAGTGTTATGTATTTATTTCATAGTGTTATGTATTAAATAGTGTTATGTATTTCATTTCATTATGTATTTCATAGTGTTATGTATTTCATAATATAGTGTTATGTATTTCATAGTGTTTTGTATTACATACTCTTATGTATTTCATTGTCGTAGTTTTTTCTATCATGTTGTGAAGTTAGAGAAGTTTTCAAATTCAGTAATATTAGTCTTTTGGGACTTATTTGTGATTTGATCAAACTTTTTGGTTTTCATTAATTTTACGCTGCCTAGAGTCCAGAAATTGAAAAGCCTGCGATCACCAGTTGTGGTATGATGCTTTGGATGGCCTGAGATCATCTTTTAACTTAAGCTAACTGTATTCAAATCATACTTGTAATTGATTTAAGTGACATCTACAAAGATGTGCTACATTGTGCTTTATTACAAAATACAGTTGTATATATCAGTTGTTTCACCGTAGATCTAAAATCAAATCAATCACCGTGTTAACCAGTCGTACATAAAGAAACTAGACATCATATTCATACCACGATTAACCGGTGGTCTAGCTACCATGTACGGATTTTTATTTTTATTTGTCGTTTTTGCTTCATACTCATACTCTGAAAAAGAATAAAACAATGTGATGAAGTACGCTAGGCTTACTATTTTTGTAAAGGGCCAAATGCATTTTATGAAGGAAATAAAAGGGCCAAATAGAACTTAGCTAGCAAGGCGAGCAGATCGTTTAGCAGTTGGAGTAGGGCAATTCTTGAGGGCGTCGGGGGCCGAGAAGTCTCGAAGTAGGCTAAAGATGTTTCGTTTCGTTAGTTTTTGTGCAGGGTGTTACATTTGCAAGCAAGATCTGACGAATCGAGTTCAGTAACATACATGTACTATAAGTCGGGCATGGGCATGATACAAAACAATACGAACTTACCTTTTTGCTGAGCCAATACAACACAAACACCAATACAGTACACCAATAATAAAATAACAGTTGTTCTCATTATTCTGCAAAACATATTGATGATTTTTTTTATTTAATACATGTATATACTGAGTTAATATACTGAGTTAGCTCATGTTTGATACATAATATCTAGTTAGCTCAAGTGTGTTATATTTGATATCTACAAAGTTAGCTCAAGTGTGTTATATTTAAAATCTACAAAGTTAGCTCGAGTGTGTTATATTTGATATCTACAAAGTTAGCTCAAGTGTGTTTAGTTTGATACACAAAATCTAGTTTGCTCAAGTGTGTTATATTTGATATCTAGGCCTACAAAGTTAGCTAAAGTGTGTTATATTTGATATCTACAAAGCTAGCTCGAGTGTGTTTGGTTTGGTACATAATATCTAATTTGCTCAAGTGTGTTATATGTAATATCTACAAATTTAGCTCAAGTGTGTTATATTTAATATCTACAAAGTTAGCTCAAGTGTGTTATATTTGATATCTACAAAGTTAGCTCAAGTGTGTTATATTCGATATCTACAAAGTTAGCTCAAGTGTGTTATATTTGATATCTACAAAGTTAGCTCGAGTGTGTTTTGTTTGATATCTGCAAAGTTAGCTCGAGTGTGTTTTGTTTGATATCTGCAAAGTTAGCTCAAGTGTGTTTTGTTTGATATCTGCAAAGTTAGCTCGAGTGTATTTTATTTGATACATAATATCTAGTTTGATCACAGAACTGTAAATATCCACCGAATTGCTCAAGTGTGCTGTGTAGCTCAAATCTATAGCGATACGGTTATCACAGCAATATAACCTGAATTTAAAACCTGAAATTTATCGTACGAAAATGCAAATATTCGAGAAGAAACAAAGAAACTTACCTGAGATTCAAAAACAGAAAGCAAACTGCCTCAAGTGTTTGTATTTTATGTATTTGGTTTTGTTATAAGTTAAAGTTTATATATATTATGACAGAATAATAAAAGATTATGAGGTGACAGTACCAGGAATGTGGGCGGATATCAACTGTTTTACTTGTGACAACTAACACAATCTTACACATACAAACTACAATAACATACACCAACTTAGTGAACAGAAATTCTGAATAATATTAAGACTTAATAAGTCGAATTAAAAAAAAGCTCTATAAAATGGCTGTTTACTAAGTTCGGGTGTGCTTTTGCTATGTAAGAACCACACGTAGTTTCATATGAATCTTCCCCTATTGAAATGAAACGACACGAAACGAAACATTATACATATTACTTAGATAATTGTGCTATTTGTTGACAAACAAAAACTATGCACTTTAAGATTTAGAATGTCGTATTAGACTTGTGAAGCGTTCATTATTTTTCATATAGTGTTGTTAAAGGGTTATGTTCACTATTCGTTCGACCAATCAAACCTTAGTCTCAGAACCTAGAATTTCTTAGATAAGTGTTCACAACTCTCCATCGGAATTTCAGCGATCAAATCCCTGTTTAACCATTATAATCAGCGTTTGAAAGTAAAAAAATATTGAGGGTATGCATTAAGATAGGGATATAATTGAAGGGATTGTGTGATTTTCTTGCAGTTGCAGTACATGTACTTCTGAGGGCTATAATTTTCATTATTCAATGTACAAGTATTTCTACTCTCGAAAATGCTGAACATTCCCCTGTAGATAATTTGAAATAGGTAGGTTTTCTTGCACTCAACTTTTCACAAATTTTGCTTAGAAAACTTGACAAGCCATTTGTTTATGTCAAAATAAGTTGACAAATAGTTTGAATTAAGCCTAAGTTTGGACAATGATTACGCAACATGTATATGAAATTAATTGATGGGTAGTTTGAAATTTGCGGACTTAACATCCTCTTGACATTCTCGAGGGTTATCGGTTGGGGAAAATATGCGAAGTGACGGTGCAATGACCAATGTCCAAACCGGTACCAATATGCATCATCTATTTAATTGTCTACTATATCTATAAATTGAAAATTGGAATGGTGCAGATAGATGTAATCAGTGTTTCAGATACATATTAACGAATTAGAAAAACGCTTTACAATTCCTTTAATATATAATATGTAATTTTTTTAATTGCACTTTTATGGCTGTATTATATTACTTTACGCAATACATGTATATTCATATTCACTACATGTATCTATAAATCTACACTTTAAAATGTTTTCAGCTGATATTTGATACATTTTGAGTGGTTATACCATATTTTTTCTGGTACAGAAAACAATGTTTTATTTTAGTTTTGCAATACTTAAAGGGAAAGTCTGATTTTTTTCTTGAACAAAAAAGTTCGCAATCATACATTTTTTTCTTAGGGTGGACCTTCTGTTGGGGCTCGTTCCTGCGGCGAATCACGTCGTACTTGCACTCTACAAACCATTCTGGTTCGTCCCCATAATATATTTGACAAATCCACGCCCCAACACATAACAGATTACAGATACGCAAACATAAATCTTTTAATTGTTTTAGCAAGATATTAAAACTCATATTTTCAGATAATGTAGATAGATAGCCTAATTCTTCAGATTTTGGCCTATTAGTTCCATCAAATTGAGCAAACAAAAAAAGGTAAGTCCTCTTTTAATTGTATTGCCATAGATTTAGGTTATGTTATGTACTTTATGCTTATTGTATACTAAAGTACATCTTAAATTTCATACTTTGTGAGTGTTTTTGTCAGGTTTTTTTTTTCTGGTTGCTAGTCTTATCAAGTTAAAGGGATTGTAAAGAGATTTTTTTTTAAATTTTATATGTACAGCATCAATTTGCACCATTCAGATTTTCGATTACATGTATGTGCAGGTTCACCTGGGGTTGTTGAAACGTTGTGTGTAACGTAACGAGTGTAGTATACAATAAAATTGTGTTCCGATATTTAATGTGCAGGTTTATTTAACCTGAGTGTTTGATGACGTCACAACTACAAGCACCTAAAAAAATTTGATTTTCTTGAACCAGAGAAAATTGGAATGGTAGAAATGTATGCCACATTGTTCCCGATACACCCCATGTTCCTTTAGCAACGGCTATCATTTCATTTCATTACATTAATCCGTTGCTATCATGATAAGGTTTTCTCGTCATTAACTTTGATTGGTCGAACGATTATTGTCGACCAGTTATATTCATTGTAACAAATTATTGCGGGAAAACTTTCGAATGACCAGACGTCAAATTTCTTGTAGCAAATTTACCTTCTGATAATCGAGTCTCAACGGTCATAAATTGAATGTGACGTATAGTGTTTTTTAAACGAGGTTATTAGTTGATAATGACGAGAAAACCCCGTCAATCCAGCAACGGTAGATAATGCAAATGTCTAACGTTGCTGAAGGAACATGGATACACCCAAAACTGTTAAAAAACCTTTTAACAATCCCTTTAAATATCAAAGTTGGCTTGAATCAGTCTTGCATTATAATTTATGAGATAAGATGACAATAATTACCATGTTTTCGTCTATTCTTGAATATAAATGATTATCTATGACATCTTAAATGTACAGAAGAATATAAGGTAAAACCACGAGATGCAGTAGGTGTTTTTTTAAGGTGATAGCCTACTTATTCTCATAATCTGCAGATACGCTCCAGACAGGATATGATAATCCTACTGGAAGCGTAATGCACATCAAGTTTAGTCAATGTACACGCATCATGTCAAACCAATCCACGACCTATAATTGTAACCTATGCACGTTAGTCAAATCTGTGGTTTCAGCAAATGGATCTTTGTACCTCTTTTCAGGATTCTTTCCATGACATTCCACTTCCGGTTTCCATCATTTAACCAATTTGTACAGTAGTAAGGCATTATTGACTCCCTCGGATGAAATGATCTCTGACGGTACGTATATATAGCTGAAATTGAGCCAAATATTTTTCATTCCAGTTTCGCTCTGTCAGTGATTCAGGCCAAAGAAGCGTCTATAGTCGTTATAATTACTTTAAGTATGGGACAGACCTGAGTATACTAAAGTTACGTGCGACGTTCTAACCCAAGGCCCGCTATTTTAAAGGATATGTCCACCGTCCGTCCGACCAAAATAATTTTAGTCTCAGAACCTGGAATTTTTTTTATCCAAACAGTTAACAAAAAGGTTAACTTTCCACTGAGACTATACCTTACATTTCTGAAAGACAAATGTTAAGGTTGAGGTATAATGGAAGGGATTGTGCGATTTTTTTGTACTTCTGGAGGCTATTTTCAAGTCCCAAATCGACCCTCGAAAAAGATTCACATTCCCCTTAAATAGACACTGTTTAGTAGAATAAAAGTTTACATAGAGTGAGAAAATCTCGCATATCGCACCCTGTATCCTTTAACAAAATTTCACACAAAAAAGTCAAAGTAAAGCAAAATATGCTTTATTAGTGTGTCATATAGGTTTTTATTTTAATAATATATGAAATTACAGTGTTTGAAGTGGATGTATATAAGCTAATTATGTGCTAAAGCCATCTAACATACTCCATAATAACATGTTCTGCATGTTGTAGGGATTTCCACCCCACATTGAATTGCCACCCCATGATGGATTGCCACCCCAAGCTGGATTGCCACCCCAGGACGGATAGCTCATTGGTGCTCCTGCGTACCCTTGACCTGAAATAAAAGAAATTAAAAGGTTATTCCGCGGTTTGAAGTGTCTGAGCCAATGCCAAAATATTTTAAGTATTACAGTCAAACTCATTGGAAGCAACCGAATAAATTCATGTGCGACTAAACAAATCTGCCAAAAATGCAAAAGCATTCGTATGTCATAAAATTTCCTACATAAAATTTGAAGTTTGTGTGTCAAGTAACTCTGTACTTCCCAGTATATATTCAGCCTCTATAGTCAGATCGTCCTTTTAAACGGAACAAGCATGGAGTGAATCAAATTGTTAATTGGATATCGACACACGTGTAAGCACTACTTGGGTTGGAGGAGTGGGTTACACGTGATACATCTGAACAAATTTCACCTCTCAAATAGCAAATTTTAAAGACAAAAGGGCAATTCGAATAATCAAATTATTTTAATCAAAAGATGTGTTAATGCTGGGACAGATTTTGGAATCAGCAACACCTGTGATATGTTCTGATCACAGGGACATGTGGACAGGATAGACTATTTTTTTGCTTCATGAGTCTGAGTTACCATAGAACTGTAACAGTTCTAACAGAACTGTAACAACTAACAGAACTGTAACAGTTCGATGGTCAGACCCATGAAGCACCAAAAATAAAATGGTCTATCCTGTCCCCATGTACCTGTGGCTCTGGTGCTCATGAAGAACATGGACTATAACAATGAACAGTTCACAGTTCAAGGGAAGTAACTAATGTTGAAAAATATATTAAAGTATAATAAAATTCAGATAAATACAATTCGGCTAAATAAAAATGTAGTTACAAATTAAGATTTTAATTTTAAGGATGTACCTGGTTCTGAAAACCAGTTCTGATAACAGGTAAAAGTGAATATTTTTTTCAGAATTTATTAAACTGCATGGGCCTATTGGCTATATAATCTATAGTAACTAAGTAATAAATTCTTACCTGTGGCTTTATTCTGCATATATCGACCTAAAGTCAGACATATTACTGATAGTAACAATAATGCTGTAAATAACGTCTTCATGTTGTAAAATCTGAAATATTGACAGTAGTATCGTAAGTTCTCTATGCCTATGTAGAAAACCAGAAACTATTGTTTGCATGCATGCACAAGAGATCTTATCTTTTAGGTCACTTCGTGTTTGAAAAAATAGTCTCCTTTGACATCTAACTTTAAGAAAAGCTATTGACTGTTCTAATATGACAAACTAGAAAAAACTATAGGCCCTAGCAAAGAAACTTTTCTGTGACCCATATCAAAACACACTTGTCTGTTCTTTACGCGTATTCCTATAAATACATGTTGTTGTTTGAGTGCATTCTCTGTATATTCATGTCCAAAACAAAAATTATGCCTTTTCTATAAATTCATGTAAGAAAAATTCATGCTATCTCTATAAATCCATGTCAGAAAAATTTATGCCTGTTCTGTAAATTCATGTAAGAAAAACTCATGCCTTCTCTGAAAATTCATGTCAGAAACTCATGCCTCCTCTGTAAATTCATGTCAGACAACCTCATGCCTCCTCTGTAAATTCATGTCAGAAAACCTCATGCCTCCTCTGTAAATTCATGTCAGAAAACCTCATGCCTCCTCTTAAAATTCACATCAGAAAACCTCATGCCTCCTCTGTAAATTCCCATCAGAAAACCTCATGCCTCCTCTTAAAATTCCCATCAGAAAACCTCATGCCTCCTCTGTAAATTCATGTTAGAAAACTTCATGCCTCCTTTTTAAATTCGCGTCAGAAACCCTCATGCCTCCTCTGTAAATTCATGTCAGAAAACCTCATTCCTCCTCTTTAAATTCATGTCAGAAAACCTCATGCCTTCTCTGTAAATTCATGTCAGAAAAAATTATGCCTTCTCTGTAAATTCATGTTTGAAACATCATATATCAATGTTGTGAGTACTTGCCACAAAAAGACAAAATAATTTAGAAGTAAAATCTGTGGCATTGCACAAACACAACAGAAAGTTAGTCCTGACTTACCTTTTTTAACAGAAATCTAGAAAGTGAAGTCTGAGAGGTAAATGTTGATTTTATATTAAAAACCAAACCAGATTACTAATCATATAGTCAGAAATATCTGACTTAGTTAAGTCAAAGCTAAGTTGTTATGTTCTGTAACAGATCAATCATAAAACAAACAATTGTTTTTTGTATTTTATAACCAAAAGCACTTTACGCCATTCAGTAGATAATACAACAAACCTTAGAGGATTATGTTCACTATCCGTTCGTTCAATCAAATTTTAGTCTCAGAACCTGGGATTCCTTAGCTAAGCTAATCAGTAATGGTAGCATAATAATTCACATAATTATCAGCGTTTCAGTCAATACGACTCGTATTCTAGTAACAAATGAGAAAACACTTACACAAATTAATGACAGATAAATGATAAGGCAGAGGTATAATTGAAGGGGTTAGTTCTGGAATTTCTGGAGGCTATGTATATAATATTCAAGGCCCAACAAGACACTATTACACATGTCTATTGTGTTTCACTTTACCACGAATACTTTACTTTTACAGACCAAGATAACAATAAATATTAAGGACTAGGAGTCTCGTGATTTTAAAACCGACAAATCAACACGCTTGCTAATAGTAATTTGTGTAATTTGTTTTGCAAATATGAACACACGTTCGAAACTCTTGAATTATTTATGAGTACGTGCAGCCACTCACTTCTGAAAAAGATCATTCAGACATTGCCAAATTTTGACTGCCTCAAATTCATAACCTCATACAAAGCTATTTAATTATGGTAAACTACAGTTATATTTAGAGGGTGCTAGTTAAATGGTGGCGGTGGGAACTAGAAATAACCTAACCTACTCAATAATAATGAGATCAGACTTTCGGATTACTTTCTCAAATTGTATTAACTTCGTCATTTAGTTAAAACTTGATTTGTAGCCTTTAACCGCATATTTTAAGATTGGGTCATTTTTGGTTAAAATTACATCAAACACGTTTTGCCACCACTGAAGATGTTTTGGTTGAAGGGTAATTTATCAAACCATATTGGAACTGTTCATAATTTACATAGTCGGTCACCTATAATCATCAACAAATATGCACCTGTAAAACATTCACAAAAATTGAGTGATTAATCTTAAAATAGCCTCCCAGACGCATAAAAAAGGTTTGAATGCTGAGCACCAAGTGCATCTCAAACATAGCAACCACCATTCAGTAAAATAAAGTTAAAGGAGTCTGATTATTCAAATTTGTTTTCATCGAAAATTGTTAAAATTGTATGTATACCCTGGATTATGCAGACACCCAAGAAGCTGAAAATAAAATTCGTTATTTCTCGACTCTGAATATATGATGGATGCCAGGGGTATCTATATAAAGTCGTAACTAGAAATGGAGGGGGGGGGGGGGGTGAGTTGTTGAAAACATTTCCCGACGACGAGAGTCCATCTTCATCATAGGCGTCTTTGACCCTCCAACAATACCATTTTCATCGTACAGTAAAGAAAACATGTTGCTGGGGCGGGGTTACGCTCCCCCTCCCCCATATGGATATCCCTGATGATCGATTTTGATGATTCTTAGCTCTTTCTAACACAAGAGTTGCCAACCGAAATTACAATCGAAAAATAAGAACCAGATCGGGCTTGAACTTGAAGTTTGTGCTCCATTGAATTGATTACGAGGATGTCTTTTTTCGATTACAAACTAGGAATAACAACCGGATACCACAGTAATTATTAATCTCCGAGGTTCATTACATGACGTAATTAACGGGAGTGACTAAGGAATATACACCTGTTAAGGACATCTTTTTGGGGGAAAAAAAGGTAACAGGATTTTGTCTTGTTCTGTACCAACAAAACTAAAGAACGTAATTTCAGACAAATATCTAATCATTTACAAAACATAAAGGAATGTTACCGTCATTGTATAAAATACCACTTTCAGAATAAAACATCTACCTACGTCCATTGGTCATACTTGTAATCAAATATTATAAACTTTTTAACAATGGAACAACTAAAATTTTGTTGGAAATAAATTTCTCTAAATGCAGACAAATCCGTACAAGAGACCCATTTTCATTTTGAAATATATTGCTATACCATGTATCTTGGGATCATAATTGAATAAAATGATTCAATTTGGGTTAATATCCCTTTAAATAACCAGCTGGTCATATAAAACACTGGGTGTTTCTTGTTAAATTTGCGATGACAAGATGACCAAACCTCAGGGCCACAAATCACAAAACAGCTGTTGAAATTTTCTTAGTTGAATTAATGATATTTTTCAAGGCTCATTAATATCAAATCTCGAACTTTTTTTTTAAAGAAAAAATGTGCTTCTTCCAATATCAACCAGGCTTTTAAAAAAGGTCAAAACTAGGTTGCTTGTAACCTGCACCTACTTGGTTAAGTTTCCAACATATAGCCTCATGCTATTATGAAACCGGTTTTGATGTCATCGATGACTTAATCAGAATAATGGACTTAAGACAAAATAGTGTGACCTGATCAGACACACGTCATAGAATTACTACATGTATTCTTGACATTAAAGAGAGCTTCACCCGAATTCAAAATTTTTGTGATGAAGTGGAACTATAGAAATAAACCGGTAAATGTTTCGGTCCTATGTGATTGCTGTTTAAAGTAACACAAAAACTGTTAATAATTTGTAAAGATCTTTGCGATAGTTACCACAGACGTTTGACTGAAAATTAGAATGATGCAAATCGATCCAAAACGAATAAAATGTTTAGAAATCTCCCTAACCCCTGGTTGTTGAAAAGATAGGTTTCAGCCCATTTCTTGCTTCAGGTGGCCTAACTTCTCCAATTTTTACCCTGACTGTGTCCCTTTATGAGACAAAAGTCCGATTAGTAGGCATTAACGACACCTAATCAGCATATTAAACCGGACAATCGTATCAGAATGTGGACTTGGTAAGCCGATTATTTGATACAGATAATAAAACAATGAAGAAAAAGCGTCATGATAGTACGTTAGACAGAAAGTTGATCGTTCAACCACCTTCTTATTTAATTTAAAACCACATTATTCAAGAATATTAAACAATTATTCTTTTTATTCAATATCAATTATAAAGATTTAATCTTTGATGTCCATTTCCAAATGGCATGGAACTAGACTTTAATGGTCCAACTAACGATTCTCCTTAGGGGTGGGGGTATCTTAGATGAACTTTGAACTTTTAAGAAATCAGTTCATAAACTCTATTATATCATGGAGTTAAATGATAAGCCCCTTTAGGTCTGAATAGTGAAGAATAGGGCTTAAAAAACGACAATGACACATTGTAGCTTTAACTGATTATATCATTCAATAAATCAATCATCAGAAAACGGTTGGTTGCTAACGGATTAAAGTTGAATATATTTCCAATACTTCAGCTTTCCCTGGTTATTTATTTATTGTCGTGTGTTGACAGGTGACGCATTATTAAATGGCTCTCTGATAAGACTGTGTTACACATATTTATGCATACATAGTGAATGTTACATAGTCTGCGACGCCGAATTCATTACTTGCGGTCTGTAGAATCGTTTGTCATGGGATATTTATTTAGGTGTTACTAAATGTTTCAGAATATTACATAGGAATATTAGAAGTCTATCGGAACATTTCGCCAGAAAAGAACAAACAAACTGGTGTATATCTGACACGATAACAATATTGACATTTTAGTTTTAAAATATAAACCCTTTCTATGTCGGACGCAATGTTTGTAACAGTGAAATATGGAGGTAAGTAATATTTAGGTTTATATACTGGGAGAATATATTTATGCATGTATACTACGATATTCATGTTTACCAGAAGAACATGCAATACATCTGATAGAACTGATACTTATATTCGTACTGGGTAAACTATATATTGTCATGCATGCAAGGGATTCGATATTTAGGTTTGTTAACTTGGGAAACATAGTTATGCATGTTCAGAAACGATATTCATATTCATATTCATATGAACTGGAAACAGCATGTACATATCATGCATGCGATACTCGTTTTCACGTATATAGAATTTCTAGTAGGCCCAGTAGACATGGAACGGAGGTAGTCCAGTACTCGAAGCAACACAGCACTTCTGGTTCTATAGAGAGAATACAGGTACCGTATGTTTCTAGTCCAGGCTTTTTATCGTACATAGGTATCCAGTATTATTTCCCAGCTAATTCTTTCTTTGTATTTTTCAGAATCTCGCAGTGAAATTTTCAATCCAAATTGTAGAACTATTTCTTTATTAAAGAATATAAGAGACAGATGTCGTGGTTTTGATGGTAAGTTTATGATGTATTTTCATATAAAATAACCCTAGAAGGAGACAATCCTAAGTATGCATAACTATAACTTGTGCTTCTAATATGCCATTGAAGGATTAATCCTAAGTATGTTGTTACACGAGTTATGGACACCATCAGCTTTGCACTTTGTAATGATATAAAACTTGACCAGATTACTAGTATTAAGTTCAAATATACATGTAACATGCAGTTACATGGTGTCCAACATACAAATATATAACGTTTTGATTCATATTGATTTATTTTTGTCTTTTGTACAGCTGAAGAAGTAGAACTATCTGATGAAAATGGAAATGTGAAGTTTTTAAGAGATTCTCCTAATAAATACGCCAACGAAATTCTTACAGAAAGAGAAAATTTTGTTTTATTAAAAGTTGACAGTAAGTAAAATCGTAGGTTCAAGTACAATCATTGGTTCCATCGAGTCTAAAATTGGGTTTGGTGAACTGAAAATAACATGGAAGTCAATCTTGGTGAATTTGGATACAGTCCTCGTTAGCCTTATTTCGTAATGATCTTTGTGATTCAAGAAGATTACCTTTACACATCTTTTCGTTGATTAATTCATCTTGAATTTTGATAAGTTTTATTTTTTTCTCCAGAAAATGAAAAGTACATATCGTATTCACCATTATTGATAGATTCAGATGCAATAACAGACGACTTTTTAGGTAAGATATAATGCATAAAAATACATATATTATATCATACCCTCGATCAAGTTAGCTAAGCCAAAGCCACACAGAGTTTCCAGCTAGTATCAATTTGTTTCGGGATGCTTCTTAACGCACAATTACTAACTTACAATATCAATACAATTCCATTAACGAATTCAATATATTCTGGGTATTCTTGGTTAATTTGAAACTATCTATAATAGGCAAATTTAATGGATAACTCGAAGATTCTATGCCCATGTCCATCACAATATAATAGGTATTACCTTCTATTTTGCAGCCAGATTAGCAGTACGAGATGATGTTGAAGGATCTGCAGATATTCGGCGAGGGAAGGCACCAAAAAGATCAACAAGTGACAAATCGTTAAAACAAGAAAAACCCAACACCAAGATGCGTCTTGCCAAGTCAATCACTAGTGTTGTCCGTTCTCGATCACGATCTGGGAAAACACCATCATGATTTCTTTTGACTTTATTACATAATATCATCAAGGACAGTTCCATAACTTCACATAATATTTCAAAGACTCGAAATGTTTAACAAAAGCTCAATATAGATATAAAACGCATTTAAAAAGGATGCAAGTTGCTAAATACCAATTTAAAGACATTGTACAGATTGGTGTTTGTAATGATGACCTTTGGATGATACAGTCAAACTTGTGCGAATGCAGGGTACCAGTGTAAATTCTTCAATCAAATTGCTACTAATGTCAACGGCAACCAGATTTGTCAAGCATCTCATGACTCATGATTTTAACTGAAACACCTGATACTACTTCTCTTTGAAGGAGTTCACTACTTTACAACTATTGCTCTCGATTTTGCCAGAGATTGTCTTGCTTGTACGAATTTTCATATTTTTACATTTTACATAGTTTCATATTTTTATTTATTTTGTTGTTTTTTTATTGTTAGAAATTCTTTTAAAAAAGTTTAAAATTGTTAACAATGTTTTAACAATCTTACCCAGTGTTTAAGAATAGTACACATTGTTACTATAATATCCAATGTTTTAAAATCACATACAATGTTTTAAATCTATAGTAAAATTTGCATTAAAGGATATAATGTTATTATACAATGTTTTTATAAATGGCCTAGTATACAATGTTTTAAAATGATAATATACAATATCTTAACTGGAATAAAATATACAATGTTTTAGGTAAACAATGTTTTTAAACTAGTATTTATACAATGTTTCAGAATAATATAATACAATGTTTTAGAAAAATATAAAGTAACGAAGAAGATGAAGTAAAGAAGATGTTTGATGTTTTAAAATATGTTTTTATTACATTCGTACATATTTTTCAAATCCATTGTAATCACATTAAACTCATTAAAATGTTAGTCAATGCCGTTGTCTTTGATATGATCATAGAATGATATGATACATGTGGATAATTTACATCATAGTATCAGCAAATAGTTATGCCAAATGACCTTCTTCAATCGTATAGAGTAGGATATCTGTTTTCCATCTGTGTTTAAAACGACAGTGTATCAGCTCATTATTTAATAAACTAATTTATTATTATTACATATAAAAGATCTATAAGAGATTATAAATATAAAGATCTATATCAGTTAGCGATAATGATTATTTTAATTGATTAAATTAATTACTTTTAGAAATAGGCGGGGGGCAGAGCGAGGGCGATTAACTATTGAGCCTTATCGGTACGAATCAGTTCTATACAACGTCCATGTGTACACAATATACCATCTTTGAACCATTACCCACTGCTACACTCCTCTTCCATATAAGGAAATGGCTTTTATCATGCCAAATAGTATAACGGTTCCTGTATATCGCGTGCAGACAGGAACATGCTAGAAGCCAGTAGCAGACGAAACTTGATCACCGTTATCAGGAACGGTAACTCTTTATCTTAAACTTTAAAGTTCAGTGTGTTGTTGAAAAGTTGTTCATTCGGAAATTGTGCTTTTAAAAGTAAGTAAAGAGAATTTCATTAGATTTTTTACATTATCTAGATGTCAAGCACGATATTATATACTCAATTTTATCCACATTAGACGCAAGAATGAAGAAAATTGGTAGGATAAAATGGTACATTGCATCACATTTTAGTCAGGCCTCAGGGTTGGTCTATTCACTCAAATTTATCGAAACGTAAAATATGTGTTCAATGTTATGGATGTATTTTCTCCTTTAAGTTTAAACTCACCTAAAATAAAATGTTTTATTTGAGTGGAGAAATATTTTGAATAATATATTGATTTACCATTGTAAATTTAATTTTCTATAGTATTATTGCTAAGCTGTAAAGAAGGGTTTGTCTATGCATTAAAATGTACTGGAATTTCCATAATTCATAGAAATGTATAAGAATGTTGCACATTTAGTTTTTTTGATCAAGCCAATTACATGTCATAATTCAAAGATCGTATTGTACTTTTCATGTCTGATTGCATGACACCATTATCTTTATTTAAAGGATGAATACCTTCAGCCACTGAACTATTATGAGTTAAATTATAATTCTGTTTCATTAAAGTGGAACAAAAAGTGATAAACCAAAAATGAAAAACATAAATGATTTTAAAATTTGAACAAAATACATTATATCCTTGTACGATAGTTTCTGTCTGGCACCTGATTGGACTAGTAAGGTTGTGTAGTGTGCGCATAAAGGACAATTTTTCTGTGATAATTTTTTTAATGTTGACCCCTCAGCTTTATTTCTTTGTCCCAGGTTTTGGACATTTACCTAACAAGAATAGCGCTTGTAAGGATTTTTCTTTCATGTCTTTCTTTATATTTTTCAGATTTGAAAGGATGGATAAACCAAAGAAAGATTTAATTAAAACTTCGAAAGGAACCAATTCTACAAAAAGTCAAGAAAATTCAGAGAAACTCAAAGTGACATCGCCAAAACCGTCTGAGAAAAAGTTAACAGAGAAACCTAAAGGTGCTACTGGAATCACACCTAAAAAGACTTTAGCTCCCCCAGAAGTTGGTAAAAAAGGAAGCATTGAAAAAGTCAAATCTCCTACAATTAAACCTAAAGTACTGACACCACAGAAAATGAAAACAACACCTCTGTCACCACCTGAAAAGAAAAAAATGGTCGCACCAACGAAGAAAGAAGAACCTAAATTAGAAAAGTCTAAAAGTAGCTTCACTCCTAAAACATCTAATTCTGATCAAAAGAAGATCAAACAAGATGTCTCGACACCAACAAAACCTTCAATTGAGACAGCTAAGAATGTTCCAGAAAAAGTAAAGGAAATGAAAACAGAAGAATCAAAAGATGTGTTACTGCCAAAAACTAACCAGAAACCAGAGGTTTCAGTTCCTAAGGCAACCCAGTCATCCATAAAGAATGGTAATGCTAAAGATACATCAACAGAGAATAAACCCACAGAGAAAAATGGTGCAACTGGAAGCAATCAAACTTCTAAACAGATTGGTACAGCTGAAAAAGTTGATGCTTCAAAACAGAATGGCAAAACTGCAAAAGTCGATGCTTCAAAACAGAAGGGAAAAGATGAAAAAGGTGAAGCTTCTAAACAGAATGGTACAGCTACAAAAGTTGATGCCTCAAAACAGAATGGCACAGCTACAAAAGTTGATGGTTCAAAACAAAGTGGTACAACTGAAAACAATCAGGTTGATGGTAAAAATGTCAAAGAGGAGTCCAAAATACAGAATGGTAAAACTGAAAAACAAGAAACAAAAACTGTAGAAGAGAATGGTAAAGTTGAATCAGAAGAAAAGTCAGAGAAGCCTGAAGACAAAGAAGAAGGTGATGATGAATATGATGAAGAATCTGAAGATGAGGAGGTTCCACCAAAACCAGTTGAGAAAAAACCAGACTACAGTAAACCAATTGGTCCAGTTAAAGATCCAATTCAGTACCATGACGTTGTGGGAAGTGTGAAGGAAGCTATTCAGGAGTTAGACTCTGTAGATGCTATCAATGCTGCTTTTGCCAATTGCAAGACTGATGCTGAAAGATTCAAACTATTGTATTCGAATCCTGTTATATATGATGCCATAGAAGTGGATATAGAGTACAAAGAGAAAGATCTGGGAACTGCAGCTAAATATAGGACAGAAGGCAACGAGGTGTTCAAAGCTAAAAGACACATCAAGGCTTTGGAACTTTATTCATTGTGTATCATTAATGCTCCTATTCCAAAAGGAGATGAATCTCCTGAACTAGCTCTCGGCTTTGCCAACAGATCTGCTGTGCTATATCATCTTTCCCATTACCTCTTGTGTGTTCAGGACATTAAATTGGCTTTGAAGCATCAATATCCAGAAAAGATGCAATATAAACTTTATGACCGACTTGGGCGCTGTTACTATTTCCTGCGACAAAAGGATGAAGCAATTGCTGCCTTTGAGACTGGAATGGAGATGTTGGATAATGCTGGATTAGATGCAAGGAAACATGAATCACTAGAGAATGACATGATTAAACAACTAATGAAAACTAGAAAAATCAAAGCTGCAAAGTTGACAAAAACTGTGAAGGAATTTAATCACTGCCATGGCACCATGCCTAAAATAGGATTACCAAGTGATGAAATTCCTGTTATGGCAGAAACATTAGTATTGAAATACTCACCTGAGAGAGGAAGAGGCATTTACACTACAAAGGATGTGGAAGCAGGAGAACTTTTGTTCTTTGAGAAGCCTTTTGCATCGAAAACCATGCATAGCTCTGATTTAACCCATTGTCAGAATTGTTTGAATAGGGTGCTATCACCTTTACCATGTGACCAATGTAGCGGTGTAGTTTTCTGTAGTGAGGAGTGCAAGTCTGAAGCTATGAAAGGTTTCCACTTTGCTGAGTGTAGGGTTCTAGAGTCAATCTACAATATTGATTTTGGACTGGGACATTTAGCTTTGAGAATGGCTTTGAAGGCTGGACTGAATCACATTCTCCAAAACAATAAGAAATATCCTGAGAATTTTAGATCAGATATATTGAGAATTGGATTCAATAAGGATGGAGTGTATGACTCGATGGATTATGACACTGTTTATTCTTTAGTGAAGCATAGTGAAAAACGCTCTTTGGGAGATCTTTTTAAGAGATCGGTAGTAGCTGTCTTTATGGTGAAGTGCCTTGAAAAAACTCTAAGCTCACAGTCTATGTCAGCCAAATCTCATCTACCAGAAAAGTGTGTGATTGGTGGACACATTTTACGGCATATCCAAATGTTGCCATGCAATGCTCATGAAGTGTCTGAATTCTCTTACAGGGAATATGATTTACCTAATTCTCAAAATGTAGAAATTGGATCTGGTATTTATGCAACCCTTAGTTTGATCAATCATTCATGTGACCCCAATGTTGTACGTCATTCTTATGGAGATTATTGTGCTGTCAGGGCTATTAGAAACATCCCCAAAGGAACTGAAGTGTATGACAGCTATGGAGCCTTATATCCATTAATCTCCAGAAAGGATCGACAAGAAAAACTTTTGTCTCAGTATTTTTTCAAATGTTCTTGTAAAGCATGCATGGAAAAGTGGCCTTTGTATTTCCAAATTCCCAATGAGGTTCCCTATTTCTATTGTGAAAAGTGCTCTGGGTATTTATCAATTCCTGAAGATGGTAAAACTCAGCGAGCAATGTGCGATAGATGTAGGTATGTTCAGGACATGACGCCTAAGCTGGATGTATGGACTCGCTCTGATGAGATTTTCGCTAAGAAATTAAAAGAGATCATTGGAGGAGTTGTTACATCTGATGCTTTAAGTGTTCTTCTTGGTCATCTTAAAACACTTGATCAGCTGATCATCCGTCCGTTTGCTGATTATAATGATTGTCAGGAAGCTATTAAACAATGTTTGAATCTACAGGCCAACTGTAAAAAGGTTGATTTATATATTTAAAACAAAACCCAGAGAATAGAAATGCAATTATGGGTTAATTTCATGTCGATCTTGATTGTTTCCATAAACTAGTAACAGTTCTTGTGAAGATCTTATTTAAGGGGTGTATTTTCGTCTAGCAGTAGCCTATTTATTTTGGTGACGTTAAAGACAAGCCAAGAGTCTCGAACAAGTTACAAGATGCTGTAGTAAATGGAAGGAGGCAGAACTCTATTATATTAATGATAATGTTCATTCAGATATTGGAAGCATTTTATAAGCAAATTTTGATTCCTTAAATGAATTGTGAAGAGATTTTCTATATTTATGTAGACAGGGACATTCATAGCATCAATTTGAACCATTTTTACTTTCAATCAAAACGTCTTTAGTTCCAGCAATCTCGCTTAAACTAAGTGTTTGATGACAATCACAACTTGAGTAATATTATTGAATCACCAAATCTGAATGGTTCAAATTGATGCTCTCAGTGTCCCTGATACACATAAATCTTTTTAAAAACCTTTAAACAACCCCTTTAATATGTATCAGGTGATACAAAATCATTATGGTGATATTTAATCAATGTCACTTTTAAACGATTAAATGATACTCAAAATAAGTGCAATACATAACATGATTTCTTATAATATTTTTCATTAACTTATATCATTTTTTGAACATTGTTATTTCAATTTTTTCTTTTGTTTGGAGTGTTTTTGTAGATTTTATATATAGTTTTGTATACTAAAATCATAAAACTTTGGAACTTGTCTTTTATTTGTATACACGCCCATGTCTTAATATGAACATTATGTTGTCAACTCTGTCCGCTATCCCTCAGCTGGTCACGCCTATTCGTGTGTTGACAATAGCAATTGAGCAAAAACAATGGACCTCGTTTTAAATGTCTTTGCTTACATGCCCTGCCTTCTGCATGTAATTTATGGATTTGGTTTTGACAGCATATAGATCAAAGCCCATGGGTAATAACCTAGGGTCTTGTTCTTGATTTTGTGGGTAGGGGAGGGGGTGCAGTTAGAGCTACACTTGTTTATTAGCTTAATTATTTGTTGTCTGGATAAAATTAAGTCCCTTGAATTGGGAAATGTATTTGTAGTCTGTAATAGGCTATTACAACGTTTCTATTGAGGGTTGTCGTTGGCCTATATATTTTTATACAATTCAGAGAGTTTATATACATGTTATGGACGTCTATGTTGACAAAATGAACCCATGGCTGACATTTTATGCAACATAAACCGATTTTAACTATAGATTTTGGTGTAAAGTTGAAATGTAGATGTCGCAATAATCTATTTTTAGATTTTTGTTGGTATCAGTGTTCGGCACTGAGATCGAGAAAATATCATAACATGTGAGTAAAAAAAGATACCTGTTGAGATATACCGGTATGTCGTAATTATTACAAACCAAGGAGTGAAATATATACATGATCACCGCATTTATGTGGTGAATATTGACATTATTGATAATCATTGGCCTTGGGCATTGGTTGGAATGGAACAGAGCATAAAAGATTTGTTGTGCCAGTGCCTTCTTGGTTGGCGAGGGAGGGGGGCATTATTAAAAAAAAGTAGTGAGTCAATTGCTCAGTTAGTTGCTCAGTTAGTTACTCAGTCAATTACTCAGTTACTCAGTCAATTAACTCATTTACTCAGTCAATTACTCAGTCAATAAACTCAGTTACTCAATCACTATCAGTCAATTACTCAGTTAGTTAATTACTCAGTTAGTCAATTACTCAGTTACTCAGTTATTCAATCAGTCAGTCAGTTACTCAGTTAGTTACTCAGTCAGTCAGTTACAATACCGGTACTCAGTTAGTTATTGTTATATTATCTACCGGTACTATCATTGTCTGACCCACATTCAAGCTAGAAATGTCACAGACCTTTTGGCTAATCTCTATTAATACTGTGTTATGATGTTATTCCATTCTTTGTTCTCATCAGTTTGTTCAGGTGATTCTATTAAATTGATATTGAGAAATGCGCTCAATCTGTATTTTCAGGGGGCTGGTAGGGGCAAGGGCAATCTAATTGAAATTAGATTACATTTCGTTTCGGTTATTTTTTGAGTGTCGACTCCATGTAATCTAACCACTTAAATAAGGCGAGCATCTTCTGGTGACGAAAATTCCAGCCAATCAAAAACTACCTTCAAGATCACGAGTCTATGCGTTGATATGCATTGTGGGAAGATGAAGCAGAAAGTAAAGCGACACAGCAGTCCAAATTATGACGTAATACAAACTATACCAATATTAATATAAATGTTGTTCTGATTGGCGGAGGGATGGCACGTGCTATAAATAGCTTATTCGTCACCAGAAGATGCACGCCTTATAAAAGTGGTTAGATTACATGGAGTCGACAATCAAAAAATAACCGAAACGAAATGTAATCTAATTTTAATTAGATTGGGGCAAGGGGGTAGGCCTATGGCATAGAAAGGCTGATAATTGGTGCCCACCCTGCTCAGTATCATTGTCAAATGAAATGGTTGAGATCTATATTGGCTCCTCATATCTTTAATTTTGATCCTAACACGTATTTGATATGGGCACCAAAAAAAACTCCATAAGAGGGTAAATCAACAGAAATTCTATGATTATTAATTGATTATTGATTGTTAGTGTAAAATCTCAGGGCAATTTGGGCACACCCTGTATTCACAGAACGGAGGGGAAAATATAGGCACCAATATCTCAAAGAGAGAAGCATTTTCACTCATTTAGAGGTCTCTTTGGGGGCTATAAGATTTCATTTATGGAGCTGAACTACTGTAACAATAAGTTGTTGGCATCACTGACTCAACAGCTCAACAGCATCTTATCATTGTTTTATCTCTTTTGATTTAGGCACAGCTAATTTGGCCACTGCCATTTTGGGCAGAGCGTTTACCGTTGTAACTAACGTGTAATCTGAAGCCCTGAATCTTTTTTTCAGCGTACGAAAATGAAGTAAGAAATAATATGATATGTCGGCTACGGAGATATTTTCTGAGATTGATCTAGATGATTTATTATTCTATGAAAGATGTGGTGGCGGTACATTTGGAAGTGTTTACCGTGCATTATGGAAATCAAAGAATATGATTGTAGCCATCAAACGTCTTCTAGTCTTAGAAAAAGAGGTAAGGTTAAGCTAAAACATATATATAGTAGAATTGTACGCTAATTTACAATGCAAATTTTGAAGTATGTATATCATATACTGAACAGATAAAGAAACGTCGCAAAACACAGTTTAATTAGTCAATAAAACAATAGAATTATCAGAACGCAACTGGTATTGTCAGTGGAATGTCATACATTGGACATTTAAAAGTCTAAAAATAATGTTAATGTAAAAAAATAACAATTTTGATCGTGCAAGACTTTGCTAAAAAAATTGAAGAATGCGACGTTTCTTAATCTGTTCAGTATAGTTGTCATAAAAAGTTGAAAACAAAGCCAATGATTAAAACATTTTGAAAACAGCACATTTTTTTTTTATATTTCAGGCTCAGGTGTTAAGTGTTCTTAGTCATCGAAATATCATACAGTTTTATGGGGCAGTCACAATAGATCCTAATTATTGTTTGGTCACAGGTAAGTCATTTTATTAAAAACTATAAATCTTTCTCACTTAAAACAAAAAACTAATAAGGAATCCAATAATGTGATTGAATTATAAAACTATATTTGAATAAAAAAGACGATGTGGTTCACACATTGTATCTATAACTTGTGTTTTTTATATGCCATTGAAGGATAATAGATTTGAGTGATTGAACAATCAGATGACTGGAGCTCGAAAATCATCTCAGGTTACGTCTAAATGTTTTTTGTGTAATAGATTGATGCCATCTATTAGCTGTCTACTTCAATCACGCATGATTAATTTTAAGTGATACTGAACAAGATAGAATATCTTAAAATAGATACCGTACAGATAATCTGCAAAATGCCAATGTAAAGAGGTTTGGCCACAGACTAGCTGGAAGAAAGGATCATCTTAAGAACTGAAGTTTTTATTCTTGTTAAAATATGGATGTTTCTTTCTTCTTTTTTCTATCTATACCATGTTTCGATCTATATTATAGAGTATGCTAGCCATGGTTCCTTGTATGCCTACCTCAAAAATCCTGACAATGAGTTAGATTTTAACCAGATATTAAAATGGGCTAGAGAAATAGCAACAGGAATGAACTACCTCCATTGTGAAGCTCCTGTTAAAGTCATACACAGAGATCTCAAATCAAAAAATGGTAGGCATATTATTACGTTCAGATTCTTTTTTACTTTAACCCTTTCAACCCGAAAAGCCAGAATATCGGCTCAATCATTACGTGATATATAACTGACAAGCTGGTAAACTGGCCATTGTCAAGTGACGTCATATAACGTAAACGTAATACACTTTAAGAAATATTGCTGGGAATTCTGTGTATATGAAGTTTTAGCCAAAATAACATCAGGGTTCAAAGGGTTAATGCACCAGTAACAATTTTCAATTTTTTATAGATTTCTTTTGGTGGGCTTGGGTTAATCTGGGAAACAACAGACATGGGCATGGGTTAACCTAGGAAACAACATAATCCCAGAGCATCTAGAGTTTTCAATAACCGCTAGCAACTAGCAGCTTCTATGAATTTGTTTTCTTTTATAGTTTTGTATGTTACATGATGTTATTTTTCATTTTCATCATTTTTCAGTTGTCATATCAGAAGATTGGACATGTAAGGTATGGTCAATATATATAAGATATCTATGCTTGTATTTGAATAGTTACATTTATATATATAATGAAATCTCGGTATAATTTATTCCATTTCTTTAGGCAAATATAAGAGCAAGATTTGTTTTCAAAATTGCTAAACTATGATAGTGAAATATTTTATAGAGCAGGGCAGTGACAAAATAAGATGGAAAACAATAGCTCATGACCTGTTTAAAGCTTTGTTTTGAAAAATTGCAGAATCAGGATGGTTTGCTCCTGACAGTTAACTTCCTTCATGGAAAGTCCTAATCTTGGATTCTGTAAATAATTCCTCCAGAAAATAGCTTTGATCACCATTGATAAATGAATTAATATGAGTTTTTTATTGGTAGCTGTGTGATTTTGGAGCCTCAAGGTTTATTGGTAGTACCACTAAGATGTCATTAGCTGGAACATTTCCTTGGATGGCGCCAGAGGTGAGAAGATTTTATTTCTGTTTTTAAATCTGGCACATTTGACTTTTGCATACTGGCAACAGATGAAACTTGCTTTATCATTCATGAGCTAAATTTCACTCCCAGTTATACTATAATTTATATTTCTTGATTCCCAGGTTATACAGAGTTTTCCTGTGTCTGAAACTTGTGATACTTGGTCTTATGGTGTGGTAAGTATTATTCTTCAACTTTTATAAACTGGAAATTTATTCTTTGGAATGAGAGCTTACACCTTTAGATTTTGCAACCTTATTTTTGTCTGTCAGTGATGCAGTATGGAAGCTCAAGAGGAAAAGTGCTTTTTGTTCAAATGAGTCAATAAACAAGGCCAGTGTGCTAGAAGAAGGAGGCCCCCTCAGGCCTTCAGTTAGAAATCTAAGGTATCATAGCAAAATTGTTATCAATGGACAATTCATGGCATTTCCCATCTTTAATGGCCAAACAAGAAGTCAAGAGGTCTTAATCTCCCTTTCAGTTCAATATATCAAGCGACCTTCACAACAAACTTTCAATGTCAAATTTTTAAAAGGTGAAGGTCAATATGTAAATTGTGTTATATTTTAGGTTCTGTGGGAACTGTTAACACATCAAGTTCCGTTCAATGGTATAGATGGTTTTCAAGTTGCCTGGTTGATTGTTGAAAAGGGGGAGGTAATTCAAAACAAATTTCGTATGGTGCTATTAAGAATAAACTAGAAATATATTGCCAGCATTTTATTCAAAAGAACAGACTTCAAAAACCTCGAACAAAAAATTATTCTAGAAATTGAAGTTTCAAACATTTCTAGATCGTAGCTCAATAAAATATCTGTACTAATTTACCTTTTGCTCATGCCAAAGTAGAATAAGCCCCGATTTTTATATGCCAACAGAGATTCAAACCCATGACCACCATTTGTTAAATGTAAGCAAACAAAACACTCTAATTGAATAAGCTACTGTTCTGTAATATTTTGAATTTATTTTTTATAGAGATTAACAATACCTAGTACCTGTCCACCATGTTTTGGTAAATTAATGAGACATTGCTGGGAAAATGATCCGAAAAAACGACCCCAATTTAAACAGATATTATTAGAATTAGATAAACTACTCCATGATGGTAAGGTTAATTTAAGTTATGTAGTCTATTTAGTTTACTGTCTGAAGTTTGATGGTTGAATATTCAGCTTTTCAGCTCGCGTTGTGACGCTTAACTCAAAGCATATGTCAGTGAACTGGATAGTAGTTGAGAGTTCTCTATGTCCATGTTTAAGCAATTTCAATGAGAAAATATAAAAATGTCAGCATTTAACGTATTGAGATTTAAATATTTTCGGAATAACTTTAATTTGTTATAATATTTCACATTTTAGATTTGTTGGCTGATATTACAAACTCCTTCCTAGAACATAAAGAAATTTGGAAGTAAGTTAAACTGATACATTCAAATTTTGAGACACAAATTCATAATTGCCCAGTTAGTCAGAGATGATTGCTCACTAACATTGAGGTCAGAGGTTCCATCTTGGCATAGGATGGTATTTTAGGTAGTTTTGGTCTGTGATGCAAGTAGGAGTGGGATATTAAAGTCTGAATGTTGTGTACATCATAGATCATAGATCATTGTGCCTAGCAAAATTGCCCTCATTGCACACTGTCAAATTTTGAAACGAAACTTAACAAACTCTATCTGTATTAAACAGAAAAGAAATTGAAAGTACCCTGACAAGATTAAAGAAAGCAGAAAGAGAGATTGGTGTAAAAGAAAAAGAGTTAATAGATAGAGAAGAAAAAATTAGAGTTAGAGAAAAGAATTTAGAACAACAGTTTAAAGTTGTGGTAAGCTTAACTTTCATAAATCCAGAGTACTCGTAAATATTCTTAGACCAGTGATATTCAAATATATCACACAAGACCTTCTTTGCTCTCAATCCTAATCTGGATATCGAATTCTTGTTGGATTCCATATGGCGTCATTCAGCGGAAACTCTAGTCCAAAGCGTAATTATTTACAAAACAAATCTGGTTTTGGATTTCTTGTCAAATCCACTTGTTTACAACACGAATCTGATGTACCAAACTAGTTTCAGATTTCTTGTAATCTAGTAGGGCCTTAGTAAATCAATCACACTATTTCCAATGTATTTACAGCAATTAGATAATCATGATGTTAAAACATGGAGAGAGGTAGATGTGGTAAGTTTATCAACTATAATTTTACTGTGAGCCGAAACTTAAATAGAGTTGTTTCCCTTGTATAAAGAAATCTTCAGTCTTTTGCATTGCTGATGTATAATCATCATATACCAAAATTTAATTCAAGCAATGCTATTTGTGTATATCTGGATTTAATAAAAATGAGTTGAACATTGAGCCATCTGCTTAGTTGGAATATGGTGGATTGATATTATTATCATTCTTTTTTTCAGCATCAATGGGTGATGTTATTAGGCAATAATGGTAGGTTTTCTTGATTGATCTTTCCTTAAAAATTACATCTGAGTTTTTATTTTATACCTATCCAATATGAAATATGTAATTTTGTTGAAAATTCTTCACATGCGTTGGGGATGTCTTAAGGGATCCTTTATCCTAGAAATTTCCAGAATAAAAATGTAGTGTCCGTCACTGGCTGTGGGCTTTCTCCGTCACTGGCTGTGGGCTTTCTCATACATGTCCCACCATATTTCTATATCATACCAATGTTTACATGTCATTTTTTTATGTCTTACAGGTCATACCTGTGATTTAGCTCAATATGCTGACCTATTCCTAGGTAATAATATAACTGGTAGAAGATTGTTAAAATTACAACAATCTGATTTATGTGATATGGGAATAACTAGTGTAGGACATTATGTAGATTTACATGTAAGTTTATTATAGTGTAGTTTATAAAGCTAGTCAGAGGCTCGACTTGGAAAAAATGTTTTAGGGACAGTGCAGACAACGCAGACAACGCAGTTACAAAACTTGCTACAAATTCGTTATGGTGAAGTAATTTAGTACCGTTTGTCCAGTACAACACAAAAAAAAATAAAAAAAAAATAAACTGTATACGACATAATATGCTGCACATTTTATATCATATTTCAAAAATATAATCATAGCCTCTAAAACCAAAACTATTTATTTAATGTCATTATATTTTTTATTTGTTTAATGTTATTATATTTATTTAATGTCATTATATTTCAGAGTGAAATAGAATTATTAAAAGCTCACAATTATCGGTTATTAAACTTCCCTCCTTTATCTCCAATGGTAAGTTTAATATTTATTTATTTAACTTACTGTTAGACTTATCTGGCAGGTAAATGTAACAACAGAAGGAGATCCATGTTTTTAAAATACCCATGTGAATAAAGGGATTATATTCATGATAAACAAAATGGAAAATAAAGTTGCTTCTGAGACATTGTTTTCTGACCATCTTGGCACACTTGATGCCTCACAGCAAACTATAATGTGTCAACTTTGCAATCTTTGTAGAGAGTTGATGTACCTACTAATAATTACTATTATGAGGAACCAATCTCTTTATACCTGGAATAAATGAAAGGAAAAATTGAATTGCAGAATATTGAATACCACTAGAAAGTGTATCTCTACCTCATTTTATTTACATGCAATATGGAATCTCACTTTCTAATACTAAGACTTATTATTGTATTTGCTAGGAGATAAAATCAGTATCATCTGAACCAGAAACAGATTCATTAAATATCCCACATCGAACTACTAGTTTAACTTTAATATTTGGTCATCATATATGTCACGGCAAATCATTAGAGGTTAGTATTTTATTTTCTATTTAAGAGATGTAGTCAATGACTAATTTAATTGTTTTTTCCATTGAATAGCAGATATTTCGATAAATTCTATCAACCGAGAAAACAAATAGTTGAGAAACCAGTTTCCAGAACTGAGTTTAGCCCTCCCATTATTTGATTGGTCCATTAATACTATAGATTTTAGATATTGCTTAACAACCAATCAAATTTCTGCATTTCTTCACATTCTGATTTTATCTTAGATGAAATTTTGTGAAACTGACTGAGATATTTTTAATGAAAAAAAAAACTTGCATCAGTTATTATAAGTATAAAAAAATCATATTATTGCAATAAATGTTATATGCTAGTAATTTAAAGAGAAACGAACATTAACTGAACACTAAGACTTCTGTTTATCATACAGTTCAACTGATTATTACAAAAGATAATTTGAACATTTATCTTCATTTGAAATGAAGTTATCTGGTACATCATGGAAAACCTATCCTCCATTCTATTACTTTAAAAGATAGAATGACATATAATGAGCATATATGTTGCCAATTTACGCCACCACCCTGCTGTGTATGGGTGACTTCATGCAGAGTAACTGTAGTTTTGTGTAGATTTTCAAATGGAAATGATAACATCTAGTAATGATTGTTTATGAGTAGCCATGTGTTACTAGACAATATTATTTATGACTTTTCTCAACTACATGTATGTAATATTTTAAAAATAATTTAAATAATATTTTAAATTATAAATTGAAATATGGACTTTTTTGTTTTTTCATGCCCTACTCTAATTTTTACATGCAAAATATTATGTGAAGTCTTTGAACTTTCATTGATCATTCATTTTAATGATGTATCAGTTGTCAGAGATGAGGATCAGTTGTCTGATTTATTTATCCGTTGACTGAAATATTGATAATTCATCTGATTTATTGATCATTTGTCTGATTTATTTATAAGTCATCTGATTTATTTATAAGTCATCTGATTTATTTATAAGTCATCTGATTTATTTATAAGTCATCTGATTTATTGATCATTTGTCTGTTGTGTTGATCATTTGTCTGATTTATTTAGCATTTATCTGATTTATCATTTGTCGGTTTTGTTGATCATTTTGTCTGATTTATTTATAAGTCATCTGATTTATTGAACATATGTCTGTTTTGTTGATCATTTGTCTGATTTATTTACAAGTCATCTGATTTATTGATCAGTTGTCTGATTTATTGATCTTTTGACGGATTTATTCATCATTTGACTGATTTATTCATCATTTGACTGATTAATTCATCATTAGACTGATTTATTCATCATTTGACCGATTAATTCATCATTTGACTGATTAATTCATCAGTTGACTGATTTATAAATCATTTGACTGATTTTTAAATCATTTGACTAATTTATTCATCATTTGACTGATTTTTCAATCATTTGACTGATTTATTTGTCATTTGACTGATTAATTCATCATTTGACAAATTTATCAATCATTTGACTGATTTATTCATCATTTGACTGATTGATTTATTCATCATTTGACTGATTGATTTATTCATCGTTTGACTGATTTATTCATCGATTGACTGATTAATTCATCGTTTGACTGATTAATTCATCGTTTGACTGATTAATTCATCATTTGACTGATTAATTCATCATTTGACTGATTAATTCATCATTTGATAGATTTATTCATCATTTGACTGATTTATTCATCATTTGACTGACTAATTCATCATTTGACTGACTAATTCATCATTTGATTGATTTATTTATCATTTGATTGATTTATTTATCAGTTGTCTTGATTTTTAGATCATTTTGCTTAGTAAGTCTGATATAATGATCATGTGCCTGATTTAATACTTCAATCGATAAATGTCTCTTTACATCACTATTTATTTGTAGGATCATAAATGGAAGATGTATGTAGAAGTAGATGAAAATGAAGAAAAGAATGAACTACCTGAAGACAGTATTAATCCATTAATATATATAAATAATGTTTCATTTATTTGTAAAGCTCCAGCATTTGGTACATTTAGATTAAAACAGGTATGATACATGCAGTTTTTTATTCCATATAGAATATTGCCTTTTAGCACTATCAAGATTGTTTCTGAATTAATGAATTTCAGGGATCTTAAAAATTTAATTTGGTGAAGAAATTCTTTGGTCCTAAGGAACCACAAATGAATATACATAGCATATATACAAACAGCACATAATTTCTAATTGACAATCTTCTTGATTTCTTGTAGCCACCGTTTATTATGGAGAAATGGTGTCATGGTATTGTTGAAGAAATGACTATTGAATGTTTGGTAACATATGAAGTGAGTATATCTTTAATTCCTTTTTTCTGCAGCATGTTAGATTTTTATACAAATATTCAGTTGTTTGGATAAGATCCTTTATAATTTTGCATGAAGATTTTCATTTGTTAGTGGTGGATATCTATTAAGGCTGTTTATAAAGGTTGTCACTTAAACAGCATCTAAATGTTAGCACCAGAGATTGAACTATCTTTTTGAACATCCATAACACAGTAGGGAGAAATTGGAAGTAGGCTTCCTTCATTGATTGCAAGGATTGCGTTTTTTCATTAAGGTTTTTGAAGTGCACTAAATAAAAAAGTGATGAATTCCTTTTCCATACTCTTTCAGTCTACAGTTGAAAGTCCTAAAACAACCAGACATCTTCATCAGATTTCTACCCACCCTGATTCTGTACAACAGACTATAACTTTAACATTAGAAGCTATTAAATCATCACCTACACTAGAAGTACCTTATTCACCAGTCCGTACCAAATCTTACAGTACACCTTCATTACGTGGTGCCTGGGCTAATAGATTCTATGAGAAAGATGTTGTCATTAAAGACAATAAAAGTAAGCTTTTCTATTGTATACTTCTGTAGGTACATGATTTGACCAACCAGATAACAGATGTGCATGAAATTTTGAAGATTGCATGGAATGGATGGATGGAATGTTTGATAAACAGAAACACCCATCCATACTCAAAGAATCATAAAAATGAGTTTTTCTCCAATATGATTTAGTAGGTCGGAGGAGCTGAAATGGAAAAAGCGTCTAGTCCTTCGGATGGGACAATAAACTTAGGCCCTGTGTGCTACAGGCTGTGCACGTTAAAAGATCCTTCGGCAGTTAGAAATAAAAAATAAGAGTAGGCTAATGCTACTGTCCTGGGAAAATTTCCCTCATTGCACACTGCATGGCATTAGCCAATCCTCATTAGCCCATACAGGAGCAGAACGTAGAACTCCATTTCATTTCCATTATGATTTATTTATAGTCTCATGGAAATGCTGAAAATATGAAAGTCATGTAAATAGTTCTTGTGTTCTTTGTTCCAGAGAGTCCTGATGAATGGTCTAGTATAGTTATGGGAAGAAAACCATCTGTAACAAGTTTAGGATCCTTACAACCCAAACCTGTACCAGGATCAAATGCAGTTCTTCAACCTTCATATGATTCTTCAGCATCTTTGATTTCTATTTTATCTCGACAGAGCTCGCGAGCCAGATCTCCATCAGTTGATACCAATGCTGGTAGTGGACGGAACTCTCCACGGGTCAAGTTTGCTGTAGGTGATGATGAAACTTCCAATAGTAGTTCAAGTGGTTTCAGTGAAAAGCATTCAAATTCTTACGCAGAAGCATGTCGGAAAAAAAGGACTTCTGTCAATCAATTTTTTGCAAATAATAGTGCACAATCATATAAAAATAAACCACTTAGAAGCATTAAAGGGTATTACCATAACATTGATAGACAAGTTTCAGCCCCTCAAGCTAGAGGTTCCCGCGATGGTTTTCTTAATGGTCAGTGGAACAATAGTGAGCCTTCTTATAATAAAACAATGTTATTAAGAGCTATAGACATTCCTAAAAGACAAGTAGCTAGTGGAGACCCAGTAGACAGACCTTCAAAATATCCTCAATTTCATGGCAACATTCCAAAGAAGATCAATCCACCTCAGGAGCGTCACACAGCTAATAGTCGAGTAAAACGTGATGGTAACTTCTCACAGCGGCAACCAGGTAATCAAGGGTATCAAGGGTATCAGACGTCTTCTGCTAGGTATAAGGGAGGTTACTCTTCAAACCCACATATTGTGCCGCCCTCTACCACTAATCCAAGTTCTCCGACCAAAAACCAAAGTGCCAAACCTAAAGAATGTCCAGTGAAAGATGGTAAGGAACAGAATGAAGAGTGGGTTACAGTAGAAAGACGTAAAAAGATCCAGGAAGAATCTATATCCAGAAATAAACCAAAGGGTAAAAATAGGGGACGTTAACTTAAACTCAAATATAACTTTGAAATATATCATTTGTCTCAAATTTCAGGGTGTGGGCCTTAAAAAAAGGCCTTCAAAGTTGATCACAAGTGTGAAAATTCACATGTTGAATATTATCCTTTCAGAAAAATTAATATAACTACAGAGATTTTTTTATTTTTTTTTATTTTATACACTTGCAATTTTGGTTGAAAGCAATCTTTTAGATGGAACACATTTTTAAAATCTCAATTTTTTTTTATTGTTCCGCTTTTACATTTTGTGAACCATATAAAAACTTATAGTTTTACCTCAAATCGTTTTAGCCACTGCCATGTTTTCTTTTCCTGGGATTCTTATCACAAAAACTTTAACATAAAATTTCACGAAATCTGATTGGTTCATGAAACTTGGTTTGAACTCAGTTTTACCAATCCACCAATCATGTGGAGAGAGAGCTCAAATGATTTTGAATTAATTGTATGTTTAAGCAACCTTATCAGTGTAAATTTTATGTAAAAGTATATGGCAAGTTCTACTTGTAACAGGTAGAGGTTTTCTAATTTTTTCTTTATTTGTTCATAGAATTCAATTTCTTGGGCTCAAATTGAAATAGATTTATAGGACTTCATCTACATGCCTTAGGCCATACCAAAATAATTTTCTGTTCTTCGGGATTTCTTGAAAAAAAAAAGGTACGAGCGAACGAAATTTTTTTTTTAATTTTAAAAAAAAAATGTCTAAAAGTTAGTATCAGTGATTTGGTTGGTGCGATATTATAATTTTTAATTATAAAAAAAAAAACTGTCCCTTCGTACCATTAAAATTTTTTCAGCTGAATCAAAAAGACAAAATACTTCTGTAAGAGGTTTAGCGTGAACATTTAACATTTGACTTTTGTAACAAGTATCTTTTCACTTTAATCATGAAACATATGAATTTTTACGTATGTCTTATGCATTACTGGTATTTGTACGGGTAACTTTTAACTTATAACACAAAATATCTGTATTATCTACATAGCATTAGTGAATTAGAATTTCTACTTAAGACTTTTGGCACTGATCCCCTTCCATACTATTACAAGATACCTCGGACTAGACACCTCGACCTCGGTCTCGGGTTATTTTACATAGACCAAAAGGTGTGAATTGATCAATCAACAGGATTAATCACCACTTTAATCATGCCAAGCGTAATCGGGTATTGACTTGGATCTCAAGCGCAGTAATAATTCAATGTACCGTTTTTACCAATTTATTTTTTAAGTTATTTTTCCGTTTTGAATATTGATGAAAATATTGTTTTAATTCCGTATTCCACAATTCGATATATAAAAACACGGAAAGAAAAGATTTGAAATTTCAAATTTACGTTGATGAAAATGCTATACCAATAGATCGATGTTTAAAAACACGGAAAGAAAATATTTGAAATTACCGTTGATCAAAATGCCATAGGCCTACCAATAGATCGATGTTTAAAAACACGGAAAGAAAAGATTTTAAATTACCTTTGCTATACCAATAGATCGATGTTTAATGTTACCGGGAACGATCTTAATCCTTAAATCCAGTAAAATAATCCAAAAGTTTCAGAACTTTCAAACACATTGCTGACAAGACAATAATACAAGTTATAGTTGACTTCAAATTGTAGACTTACTGGCGCCAATAAAATTGAGCGGGAAAAAAATAGTTCTGATAACAGTACTGAGGACGGCAGTTATTCTGTAAATCTTTTGTTAACAATAAACTTAATCTACTTGAATAAACGTTTTATAAGAATAGGTGACTAAAAACAATAAGATCCCGTTAATTTGTGACATCACTGATTAATTTGATGAGTACATTTTGATAGAAAACAAGACCCATTGAGATCAAAGAAAGATCAAAGAATATTGTGAACACCTGCTGTCCACGTGATCAGTGGAAGTAAAATTAGGCCAGGCTGTACTACTGGAATCAAAGGCTCTTGTTTTATATCCATGAGATCCAAGTCAATACCTGATTACGCTTGGCATGATTAAAGTGATGATTAAACCTGTTGATTGATCAATTCACACCTTGTAGTCGATGTAAAATAACCCGAAGGTACGAGGCCTAGGTATCTTAGTATATGAAAGGCCGAGCTGTCTTGGGTCCGAGACATACCAATGGAACGAATCCATTCGGTTACCGCTCGGCTAGTACCGTAAAAATTTCCAATAATCCAATATCATGGCGGGCCGTATGGTACGAATCCGCCGATGATAAGACGAGTGGCACGATGTCCACAAACTGACAAACGGAGAACGCAATTTGTTACTCCCGCTACCAAATTATTGGCTTAGAGAAATGAAAATGAAACTAAAAATGAGAGCTAAACAATCATGTTATCTGATCAATTTAGAGGTACGGACATACGGGCAATATAATTTTTTTTTTAAAATTAAAAATTCCTTTTTCGAAATTTTACATACGGGAGCTCTTTTGATACATACGGAATATTATTTTTTAATTTTAAAAATAAAATTTCAATTACGGAAAATCGGGTACGGAATTCCCGACGAACAGAATATTATTTTGGTATGGCCTTAAAGCAAGATATTATATATATAAGATTTAGTGATGGATTTATATTTGTTAAACCGTTGAAATATATTTGTTTGAATTGTACATATAATTTATGAATTGAATTTATTATATTATTATTTAAAGGTTTATAATCATCTTAATATTATCTTTACCAACTGATAGAGCTCAATTTCTGCTATGTGTAACACCACTCAGAATTAACATTTGACATAAGGTTCCTTTATAATCATGAAAAACATTTAGGCTGATGTCACCTACAGGTCTTATTCTTATGTCATTCCGGTATGTTTTTTACTGGAAGCCAAGTTTTATTATTGAAAAGTGATAAAGGGTAGCTATTATTTCTATCAGCTGGTAAAGAAAAAATAAAGATGTCTATATCCCTTTAAAAGAATTTTATTTCAATGAAAAGGGCTGTGCCAAATTTTAAAATAAACCTTTTCTTTATTGTGCTCTTATAATGGACATTTACAAATGTTTATGTTTTAAACTATTTCTTTGCTGTCCATTTTAAAAACATTCTTAAGAAAATGTGTTGTTTGTATAAACTATTGTTTTTATGTTTTTAAACTATTTATTTTTGACTGGAACTATATATGTTTGACTCAATGAGATAAAGGTTCAGTAATAGTAATGGCTGACCTACATGTAAGTCATTAACTGAATTAGCCTGCTTTACTCCACTTGATACTTTTTCCCTCCAGAGAATGGCAAGCCTTAAGACTTTTTTGGGGGGTCATTTGATAGATTGCCTAGGGCCTAATTCTCGAAAACTTAACTTAAGATAATTTTAGTGATCCGGTAATCTGATTGATCAGTTACCTAAATCAAATTTAAATTAAATATTATCCAATCAGATTGCTGTATTTCCTTAAAATCCGGAATTTTATCTAAGTTAAATTTTCGAGAATAAGGCCCCTGGACTATAAGGCTTTTTATACGCCCACATGAAATGTGGAGCGTATATTGCCGTCACCCATGTCCGTCGGTCCGTCGGTCTGTCGGTCCGTCCGTCGGTCCGTCCGTCCGTCCGTCCGTCCACAATTGCTTGTTAACACTCTACAAGTCACAATTCTTTACGGATTTTGACGAAACTTGCTGAAATTGTTTATTATCACCCAAGGATGAACCCTATTGAAAATCAAAGGAATCGAAAAATATTTGATATGAATTATTGCCCTTGTTCTTTAAAACGCGTTCGATTTTTAGCTTGTTAACACTCTACAGGTCACAATTCTTTACGGATTTTGATGAAACTTGCTGAAATTGTTTATTATCACTCAAGGATGAACCCTATTGAAAATCAAAAGAATCGTAAAATACATAACATGAATTATTGCCCTTGTTCTTTAAAACGCGTTTGATTTTTAGCTTGTTAACACTCTACAAGTTACAATTCTTTACGGATTTTGATGAAACTTACTGAAATTGTTTATTATCATCCAAGGATGAACCCTATTGAAAATCAAAAGAATCGAAAAATATTTGATATGAATTATTGCCCTTGTTCTTTAAAACGTGTTTGATTTTTAGCTTGTTAACACTCTACAAGTCACAATTCTTTATAGATTTTGATGAAACTTACTGAAATTTCTTATTATAACCCAAGGATGAACCCTATTGAAAATCAAAAGAATCGTAAAATATATAACATGAATTATTGCCCTTGTTCTTTAAAACGAGTTTGATTTTTAGCTTGTTAACACTCTACAAGTCACAATTCTTTATGGATTTTGATGAAACTTGCTGAAATTGTTTATTATCACTCAAGGATGAGCCCTATTGAAAATCAAAAGAATCGTAAAATATTTAACTTGAATTATTGCCCTTGTTCTTTAAAACACGTTCGATTTTTAGCTTGTTAACACTCTACAAGTTACAATTCTTTACGGATTTTGATGAAACTTACTGAAATTGCTTATTATAACCCAAGGATGAACCCTATTGAAAATCAAAAGAATCGAAAAATATTTAATATGAATTATTGCTCTTGTTCTTTAAAACACGTTCGATTTTTAGCTTGTTAACACTCTACAGGTCACAATTCTTTATGGATTTTGACAAAACTTACTGAAATTTTTTATTATCACCCGATAATGAACCCTATTGAAAATCAAAAGAGGCGAAAATTATTTAATATATTTATTATTGCCCTTGTTCTTGATTTTTAGGTTGTAAATACTCTAGAAGGCACAATTCTTTTACGATTAGATTTTAATGAAACCTATTGAAATAGTTTATCACAGGATAAACCCTATCGAAAATCAAAAAATATTTGATATGACTTATTGCCCTTCTTGTATAAAATAGGTTTTAGTTTTTAGCTCATAACAGAGAAGGATTTTGACTAAACTGGATGAATGATTAACCCTTAATGAAATCGAGAAAACAATTGTTTGGACGACACCTAATTTAAGTTCTCAACGAAATGTAGGCCTCTGACTACAGGTTGAATATTTGATGGTTGCTGTTTTCTGCCAAATGTTCTTTTTCAAACAAAGCTTCCAGTGGGCGTATATTACCTTGCCTGGCAAGCTATCTTTAAAAAGTAGTCCTGTGCAACATTCAATAGTTTAATTTGTTAAAATTTGTAAAAGATTTTATCAATCATGCATTTTTACTGCATTTTTAAGGGTTGTACTATTGTTAATTAAGCCTTAATTGGATACTAATTAAAATACTTTTAGAAATTTTAACATATTATATTGTTTTCAATATTTATCTAATTTTGTTCAGATGTATATTTATTCTTTCATTGGTTCACAATGTCTCATCAACATTTTTCTATTTCATGTGTGTCATGTGTTGCCATCAGGAAAATAAAGGTTTAGTCAGACAAAGATACATGGCTTGTACAAATAACCATATAGATATTATGAAAAGATCTTCTTAGGAACCTAGGTCGTTATCCTTTAATATGGTTTTATCATAAGAATAGAGTTGTAAAAGTCGGTCAAACATACATGATGTGTATAAACAACTTGAATAAGCATACAAATCCTCTTTTAAGAACCTAGGTTGTTATCCTTGTAAACTCTGATTTCTTATTTCTACACGTTTTGTTATGTCCAAACTTTGGAATGACCCACGACTATAAAATTAACCGGTTGTTCTCAATGTTACACCATTGTTAAAAATAAATATTGTTTGTATCATGACTATACTAAAGAGTTTCAGATATTATTTTTGAAAAATAAAACCTTAATGATATCCTGGACTTTTTCTTTCTTGTGATGAACAGGGACAATTTGGCGTCATTGCAGTTGTTGGTCATGATGCATAGAAAGAGCAGCTTTAAGTAAAGAGTAAGATGTTGCTGAATAAATTGTCAAGTTAAAACAAACTTCATGGTAACTCATAGTAGTCTGGGCAATAAATATTTCGTGGTAATTTGTTTCAAAAACGCATAATGCCTAGAATAAAAAGTTACTGCTAAATGGACTTTGGGTGAAAATGGGTAATCCTATACATCATCATCAATCTGACTTCGTATCATCATCAATCTGACTTTGCATCATCATCTTCAACATCTATCTGACTTCGCATCATCATCATTATCAATCTGACTTCGCATCACCATCATCAATCTGACTTCGCATCATCATCACCATCATCAATCTGACTTCGTATCATCATCACCATCATCAATCTGACTTCGCATCATCATCATCATCATCATCATCAATCTGACTTAGCATCATCATCATCAATCTGACTTACATCATTATCAATCTGACCTCACATCATCATCATCATCAATCTGACTTACATCATTATCAATCTGACTTCGCATCATCATCAATCTGACTCTGCATCATCATCATCGATCTGACTTCGCATTATCAATCTGACTTCGCATCATTATTATCAATCTGACTTCGTATCATCAACAATCTGACTTAGCATCATCATCATCAATCTGACCTCACATCATCATCAATCTGACTTTAAATCATCATCATCATCAATCTGACTTCAGAACGTCGTTTTAGTGGTTCATATGCAAGGTCTAACATAATCTTACTGTTCGTAGTTCTAAAAGACTTACCAAGGCGTGATGTATAACTAAAAGTTTTCATTGACTTATAATATTGACTATCCAACAATGCAATGCATCTGCCTCCAGAATGTTATTAAAAAAAGAAACATTTAGTCGTTGAAATGGAAAACAAATTGGTGGTTCCATGTTACGGACAGGTCTATATCGAAAAGACTTGGTAAGATGGTTCATTAGTAAAGTGAGTTATAGAAAAGCCAATTTAATTCTATTAAATGAATATTGCATTTCAAAGAGTGATTATTTCTCTAATCTTATCCAATTTTATTAACTTAAAAAATGGAAAACTTTTACATAGAAATTGTTGTCAAGTTAGATAGGATTTATCAAAAGAAATTTAAGATTGCATAACAAGATAATGTCTTTATTGCTTGTAAATATATTTTCTAAAAGGATGTCTTATTTATCTTGATAAAACATATCCTGTTAGACAGATCTTATCTGCTTATTTACAAAAGAATTTTCCAAATTATTTTTGCTGAGATACAGGAAAACAAGATTTTAGTTAGTCATGTTAGATCCAATCCCCGAGTCGTTGTTTTTCAACTTTGCCTGCGAGAGACAATAACACTTTTTTATTACATTGCAGGGCTTTCGTCCTAGGTCCTATCTTACTCATTTGATGAGAGGTTTTGTCCAGGACTTCCTTGTCCGGTGGGTTGTTTGTCAGCTCATTTAAGAGGGCTCAGGGTCCATGCGCTCTATCCGGACTTAGATAATCCCCCGGTTGATTAACATGGAACAAGGGTGAGTCATTGCTGGTGTCCTGCTTGAACAATCCCCCTTTCAAATATTCCAAATCCATAAACATAAAATTTCAGTTTCTACTCGAAACCATGTCACAATTGAATTCAATGACCTATCACCAAAAGACACCAAGTTGTATCGAAACAAGAGAATGTTACCGATCTCTATCTGTCTACGAGGGAAAAGAAGTTTGCGGGGTTTAGGAGATAAGATCGTACATCAAATTTGGTCGTCGCCGAAATTGCGAGATAACCCATCTTAGCCTAGCCTATATATTTTTTAAAATTCAAATTTTTTGACATCTTGTCTATTATTGTTTATAAGCTGATTGTAAATCAACACCATCGTTGGTGTCTCAATTTTCCCAATTACAATAAAAATTGTCAAACCCCATGTCACCGTTAGGAAAATAATCGGCAACTTCCTTTGAGAATCGTTGAAGCGATTCGATGAGTATTTTCTGACACAACCATGATTATATTTTGGTCATTTATTTTAGGGTATGTCGATAAGATCTAGAGGTGTAACTGAAGTAGGTATGATTGGTATCAGTGATATGGTATAGATGTAATAGTGTTTTAGGTTGGTATTGAGACAGATTGCTTTACAGATAAAGCGTGTGACGTCTTCAAATTACATGAGAATTTCGTCCAAATTTCTGCTCATTATTAAAATCACGCATCAATGTCCAAAGAACGTAAAATGAATATAGTTTGCTAGGGAAAAATAAGCCAAAATTACAAGGGTTGAATTTAGACGATATCGCATTGTGTGTTGCAAGTCAAAATTAACCATTAACGATCAAGTAGATTTACGGTACAAAATGTATCTGAAAATCAAATAAAATTGTAAATATCTCTTCAAGCATTATAGGCTCTCTCTATAAATATTCTTATTGTTTTTATATTATTAAAAAGACGTTATTGGCATGACTAACCTGAAGTCTACAACAAGAACATTTTAAATTGCAACCCAATTTTCATAAAATTCCAATACACCGTATATGTATGTATAAGATTTAAATGACTACGGACTACGCACTACGGCTACGGGACAGAATGTTTATTCGTTTGTGCTCTTCCTTAAATAGCCTAAATGTAGTAACGTTTTATATACGTTTTACTTCAAGGTAAGTAATTCCTTACAATATTATTTGACCACTGAGGTTAGTTATGAAAAATTTATAACTAAAAATATCACCTTTTCAAGCTAATGTAGACGAAAGTAATGCAGGAAGTAAAAAATAGCAACCCATGTTAAGTCTTCGGAGTACTGTAATTCGAAGCATTGCACGGAGGCACAATAAGTACCCTGCAATATAAGAAAATATCCCTAGGCCCATGCTTGTTCCATATATAGCTCTCTCTTATGACTCTTCATCTGTTCTTTCATAGCATACTCTTAATCACTTAATCTACTCCACCCCTCTCTAACCTTCCACTACTAAAATCTCTCTATCTGATCTCCCACCCTTTCTTCTATACCCCAGTACAATTTAACTCCTTACTAAACCCATAGGCGTACGGGAGGGGGGAGCAGGGGCCGCCCCCCCCCCCCCCCCCAATTTTCGGCTCGATCATATTCGGGCACTGAAAGTTTTTTTTTAGAAAAATGCCCACTAATATTGCCGGGAACCGATTCCTGCCTGGATTCTATTGAAGCAAAATACCCGAATATCGAGATATTCGTGTGGAAGCCTTGTGGGCTGGTGCTATTTACCTTGGTTGTTCGGGCACTTTAGGATTCATGGAGGTTTGGGATTTGATCACCGGGCATTGTCAAGGTCATCATCAAGCACCGATTTAGCTCGCGAAATAACAGTTCACTTGGCCAGTGTATTGTCTATGATAATTTTTCAATATGAGTATTTCGGTATTTTTGGTATGAAACCAGAATAAAATTCCGTCATCAATCCGAATTCGTCATGGAGTATCAAATTATTAACCCTTCATGATCACTTTTGTGCATGAATTCCGACATTGTGAGCATATTTCATGTTTTTTTCTCATCCCTCTCGTCCAATAATCAACCCCCAATTATGTCTCAGAAGTCAGAATGCAACAGATTGAATGTAGATTTTCAAAATTTTCTGGGGGAGGACCTCCCGCCCACCTGCAGCGGGCTCCCGCCTTTAGCGCTTCTCGTAGTCGGGCTCGGCCCGACGCGGTTCCGCGTTCAGTAGAATTCGGGCAGAGTCTGAGATTCGGGCACAAATCTCTCCCGCACCCAGTTTCAAAACCTCCCGTACGCCTATGACTAAACCCTCTCATCATCGTCAGTAATTTCCTTGCTGTACTCTCCCCTTCTCTCTCCAAATACTCTTTAAATCTCCGCCCTACAATAATTTGTCCCGCTCTCCCATGTGGTTACTTCAATCCTCTCTACCATACTCGTTGTACCTTCTCCTCTCTTTGAAACTTCTCTATGTACTATTCGTACCTCTCTAAAAAAAAATCACACCCCTCCTTTCCTTCTCTCTCTCCACCTATAACAAATAGGGCGTTCGAGTGCTCAAACTGTCCACTAAACTTTCCTGTACAGTTCAATAAAATATTGTGATTTTCTTTATACCATGGCACATTACTCGGCAAATACAATCAAACAGTTCCACATGAAAGGAATTTGTTTCGTGAGAAGACTTCAGAGAGAATCGATTAAAAAGGTGACGTCAACATGCAATCGGAAGGAGATTAATGCACGTGCATTATTAACATGGCTATAAAGGTTGTTATTAGACGACTTGGCGCCATGTCAATTTCCTTGATTACTCTATGATCAGGTAATGTTCCAAATCTTGGTAGTCTCAGTCATCACGATTGGACATTGACAAAGTGATTTCGCTGGATCATCAGGTCTACCTTTAAAAATTTAAAATTCATCAAAACACGTTTTTCGCCTTTGTTTCTTCTGTAATTGAAGAGCAGTGAAAGAAACTGTAATTTGATACTGAGAACTAGTTGACGAGATTATATCATTAATTTTGATGATTTTTTACAAGATTTTATCAACGACTGTCGTGAGATAATTGCAATGATGGTAGCCGTGTCGTGTCGTATTCGAGTTAGCTTGAAATTGAGTCTGGAACTTTTCAGAAACATTTTACAGATTGACCCAAGAGATGAAATATTTGAACCTAGCAGTAACAACACCATTGTAATAAAGCTCCTTCCGGCTACTACGAGTCATCGGTGCTACCTTCATTATTTTTTATAACAAAAAAACGTCAAATTAACTTTCAGTATTGGAATTCGTTGTGATTTTGATATAATTGAACGCGAAAAATGATTCCTGGCAGCTCAAGCCCTGCTTCTTTGACCCGAATAGTAACTTGGTACATCATAATTGAGTACAGATGAGCCGTTTGAAGCCACGATCCCCGAGAGTCTTTAGTCATTGAACTTCAAAAATAGTTAAATAACGGAACACAATTTTATTGTATACTACTCCTTAGTTTTATTACACAAAACGTTTCAACAATCTACATTGTCATCTTCAGGTGAAGTGAAGAAATATAGTACAAGAAGGTATATATATAAACAAGAAATAAACAATATTTTTCGAAAATTAGTTGTTGCTTCTTTCTTTCTATTATACCTTTCAGAGCTATAAGATTATGCTAACCGATATTACCCAGAAGGACCCATCCATTTGCTATAAGGAAATAATACTTTAATAGAGGCTATACGAGATTAAAATCAGAAAATATCATGACAATATTCTTAAACAGAACCAACTGGATAATTAGAATAAACAGGAACGGGAATTAGATTATTTGATTTATTTAGACATAGAAAATAACCATAAATATTACTTACATTAACTATTTCCGTATGTAGGTTGATTAAAACTTAAATAAGTGTAATAAATAAGAACAGTTTTAAAAATAAAATTTTAAATTGAAATGACTTTTTACACAGTAGGTATAAGAGATATGTCATTGAAATTTACTTTAAATTTCTAGTTAACGAACGTGGGTGAATAACTCAGAAAATGAAGTGTTTGGGCTTTTGAAGAAAATCGACACCAAAAAGCCCTTTTCATGCCATTCAAAAACCTAAGGTAATAAGGGATACACGAAAGCAGAATTTTATTTGGAAACCCAAATTTCTTTTTCTCTTTTCTGCTTGTCAAAAAGGCTGCCAACAACGAATTTCACCATAAGAACAGAATTCTAGAGAAAATTCCAAAGTATTTTTAAAAGATAAAATGGCGCCACATTTTTAGATAACATGAATACAGTGAACAGATTAATTTTGTGGAATTTGTTTGTTTCAGTCTGAGGGATGAGTTTAAATTATTCAACAAAAAACGAAAGAATTTTTTAATGTTTTCCGTTTCAAATTTAAGAATGTTTTCAATGATGTATTCTGTGTTTCAACTTTAGACTGTTCACTAAGTTAGCTTAGCTTCTTGTAAGCATATGGTGACATGGTTTTTATGACGATGGTTGTTGGTTGGTTTTCTAATGACTTTCTGTTTGATAAAATATTGGTGACGAAAAATCATTCGATTCATTGTTACAAACAGTTCTATTTCAAAGAGTAAATACCCAGACAATCTTATATCGGTGTATTCGGTTTAAAGAAATATATTTTCATCAAATTAATATTTAGCAAACAAATATAAAACCATATTCTTTGAATAGACCACCAGTATTTCAACAAATTGTTCGCCATGATGGATTGGCGGCCATATTGAATTATGCAAGCTGTCACTCTCTTACTGTTTAGAAGCAATCTAACATTGCCATCAGAACAGAAATGTATTCTTACTTGAGTTTGTATTGCTAACCAAAAGAATGACTCCTCTGCCTTGGACGGCTTTCAAATATGGTTGATAAATTCATATCTAAAAATGATTGGGTTTCTCTGATTAAAATATATGCCTCTCGATTGAAGTTTTATATATATCATACTCTATGGACTACTTCACTGTAGACATTTATACCGAAGTCATGTTAATACATACAGCCAACCAAATTGTTCAGCAGGACCACTGCATCTCGTGTGTTTCTAGGATGTTAATAGCTTATCATTCGTTTGTTCAGATCATAGAAAAAATGACGTTATTGTAAATGGGAAAACTGAAGGTTGGAAACAATTCTGAAAAAATGATAACAATAGCTAAAATTGAGCTCTATTAGATGATAAAAGTAACACTTGTACGATGTATCCCTTCATTATTTTGTGTATAACCAGTTCTCTACATATCTGAAAATTTAAATTTGGATAACTTGATTGCGTGATGTAATAATGTTTTTAATCAAATACATTGCGCTTCAGGATAATTTCAGGTTCAAATTTAATAGAATTCTGCCGAAAAACGTTCTGTTAGATTGTATTACGACACTGTAATTATTGCATGTCAGATACACGCTGATGAGTAGTCTTTGTAATCCAGTCCTTTGATTGACAACACAGTTTCAAACTGGAGAATCTGTTCTCTACGAGTTGATGAAATAATTAATTTTTGAAGAGGTGAATTTGGATAATGTCATGTGAATGGCAAGAAGGCGTTGAGTTACAGGCATACATAGTGTGGTTATTTCTGTTTCAAAATATAATGCCCTTATCTATAAATCGATTAACCGAATAGGAAATAAAAAGATAGTTTCAAAAATTAGTGGAAGCCATATTCAAAATAGTTGTGCCTATCAGGCTCGTAGACAGATTGATCAGGGTACAAGTAATATATAAATAGAGGGAATGCAGTGATGATCTTTTTGAAATAAATGGCCTTCATAATTCGTATAGGCAATCCACTTATTCTGCTTTTCTCCCTGTAGCTACAGGACACCAAAATCAAAGATTGGGGCACTTTCCGGTGATCAGAAGGAAAGTACATGTACAATGTACTGGAATAACACTAATATTAATAGAACAGGTTCAATTTAATACCATTTACAATCCCAACAAAACTCATATGTATGTGCATCAATAGATTTCGTGGTAATTTCACTACATGTTGTCACGACAACCGATATTAAGTCGCCATATTGTCCATGTCGTGAGGTTCGCCATTTGCAATCGCTAAGTCTGATTGCTTATTTGATAGAAACAGACATTCAAATCGATAAATATTTAATAAAGACCAAATGGTATACTGCATAATTATTCAAAATTTTCTATACGACAACCTTGTATACACTACAGTTTCCATTTACCGTTCTCTTTACACCGGAAGTTGTACTTTACACCGGAAGTTGTAAACAACTCTTCCACACCAAACGGAAGCATTAATTTAAAAGCGCAGCATGTAGAAACAATGCTCCTGATAAAGTATTGAAGGCATATGTTATACTTTTTCGTCAATTTTTTGTATTATTTTTATACTGGAAGTAGTTAGTTGCTTTAAAACACTGACAGAAAAGAGGCCGAATGAATCAATGTAATTTTTAATAATAACAAGTAGCGATATGCACCGTACCGTATATCCCTTACAAGCCTTTTAAACCCTGCCAGTCAAAGTATGAACGACACCATTGTTTCCGTGGAATAGTGCAATAATTTCTGCGGTTCTGTTTACACCGGAAGTAGTTGGTTGTTTTTAGAATCTAACAGACGTTTTTCCTCCTTAAAGTTAGAAAAACTAGAAAAGGTTTGATCTGCCAAAATGGCGACAGGGTTATGAAACCCCACAGTTTTCATAGATTGGTTTAAAGAACCAAATATAATTTGTCTGATTGCTTCCATGATAGAACGAAATAACGCTCGACCTTTCGGACACTCTGGAGCCCATTCCTGATCGGACAAACCAATTCACTCGGGTTATTTGAAGCAATTGAGACCACTGGAGACAAAATAACTGATTTTATGACGGATCAGATGAGAAAAGTGGACTATACTCGCCAAGTTGGTTCCAATTGTAGCGAATGATTGGCAGGCAAATGAGTCTATGTGATTGTTTTGGCAAGAATAAGATGGCTTGATGCTCTTTAATCAATGCTAATAGTGGTAGACTCGGTCTACTTATCCAGTATTAAACCGTCTCCTGTTAGAAACAGTTTAACTCGTTCAATTGAATAAAGATAGACTAGGAATATTAAGACTGCTGGTTCCGATGTTAGATGTACATTCGACACAACAATAGGTGTATTTTATATAAAGGACTTTTGTTGGGGTAGTCCGTATTTCCTTAAAGTGCTCCATTACTGCAGCTAGGTGACGCCTGATGAACCGACTAACACCAAGCAGCACCGGTATTTTGTTGCTGTTTCCAGTCTGCTTCACTACTATTTGGATTAACTCGAGGCAGCATAATAACGAAATGTCGAAGAGGTGCAAGTGGGTCTACTCTTTTATTCTAAATAACTCCATGGATCTGTCACGCCTATATTAGTATTCTCTGGTACGTGTAAATACAAGACTATTACCAAGAAGCTGAACTCAGCCAACCTTCATGATTTGGAATGTCATCCTGAAAATATATTATACATAGAACTTAATTTCAGTATTTTCAGCAAATCCCGACATGCCGATTGTCATCAATTGAAGAAAAAAAAAACGACGAACAAGTGATTGTGTTTCTGTTATTAAGAATTTGAAAGAACCCTTTTATATAATACAAATATCACCACCAGTTTGGAAACTCTTTTATAATGAGAAAAAACTACATTAACCGAGACTAAAGTTAACTTGTTAACCAGACGTATTAATGGCTCCCCTGTGGGGTAGAATTTATGCAGAACAGATTCTGATCTGGTGAGGCCAATAATATGAAATAAGAGAATCGAAATGAGAAAACCGTTTCTGTTAAAAATTCTCGATATTTTAGACAGTCAGTCAGCTAGTTGTCCGCGCATTGGCGATATTGACATTTTGGATCGTTAATATACAGGGTTCCACTTAAAAGGTATCGCATTGCAGATTAGTAGTCAAAATAACCCTTTTTCAGACGTCATTGGCATGACCTATCTGAAGTCTAGAACAAAAACATTTTAAACTCCTACAGAATTCTCATGAAATGCAAATCAAATTTTTAATTAAAAAAGTAACGTTTTTACTTTTTACTGCAAGGGAGATAATTTTCCGCAATTTTGTTTGACCATTGAAGCTACTTATGAAAAAAGTTTAAATACATTTTCTTTGAACGCGACTGGGTTCATGTCAATTCTGATAAACAGTTGATATTAAGCAGCCCACAATAAGTCTTCGGAGTACTGTAATTCGAAGCACTGCACGGAGATACAATAAGTACCTTTCAATGAAAGAGAAAACCCCATATGCCCTTACTATCTACCCTGTAGTTTCTCTTCCAGCCTCTTTATCTACCCTGTACTTATTCTTCCTGCCTCTCTATCTACCCCTAATTCCTCTTCCTGCCTCTCTGTTTACCCCTTACTCTTCTTCTTGTCTCTCTGCCTTCCCCTTACTCTTCTTCCTCTCTCTCTATCTACCCCTAATTCTTCTTCCTGTCTCTCTGTCTACCCTTTACTCTTCTTCTTGTCTCTCTGCCTACCCCTTACTCTTCTTCCTCTCTCTCTATCTACCCCTAATTCTTCTTCCTGTCTCTCTGTCTACCCTTTACTCTTCTTCTTGTCTCTCTGCCTACCCCTTACTCTTCTTCCTCTCTCTCTATCTACCCCTAATTCTTCTTCCTGTCTCTCTATCTACCCTTACTCTTCTTCTTCCTCTCTGTCTACTACTTACTCTTCTTTCTTCCTCTTTATCTACCCCTAATTCTTCTTCCTGTCTCTCTATCTACCCCTTACTCTTCTTCTTCCTCTCTGTCTACCCCTTACTCTTCTTCCTGCCTTTCTCTCTATCAACCCCATATACTTCTCTTCTTCATAACACTCTACCCATCCTTTTTTCTCTACTGCATTTGTCTCCTGTTCATGGTTTCCTTACTTTCGCTCTCGATGTTTGATAGTCAATGTGACCCTATAAAATCTAACAAAATATGTTTTAGAAATATATACGAACAATTGGAGTTTAGTCCATTGGACACAATTGATCAAAGGTACCGCGTCAGTTGCACCATGTTGCAAATTGAATCAAATACAGAATTGAGATGCTGGTAGTGATGAAAATATATTTGACTTAAAAAAATTAATGTTGTGTTGGGAACGTTGTAAAAATATTCAAAATCTATTGTCCCACCCATCATGTTTCATCCCCTCTACTTAATACATATTTCTAACAATAATTTAGAATGTATAAATACTAGAGAAGGCTAATATAGCGTCTAAACAATATAACAATATCCTACCACCACTGTTTTACACTATACAACCAAACACGATACACAAAACTGTCGCGGCTAGTAACCAATCAAATAGGCCCATTCGTTATCTTTCCCATCTCCAGCTAATGGATCGGTTTACTATTCAGCCTTATAGTTATAATACATGTATCTCTATATAAACATTTACTGTTCTCTTTACGTTAATAAGGACCACGGATATTTTAGGGGCAAGGCTGAGGGGTGCGGTGGATCTCACGACCCCCCTCTCAAACATCAACTGCAGACAATGTCTATATGGTTATGGCTAACCGTTGGCTCTACGTCGCTGTTTCTAACCACTCAAGGTAAGAGAGCTCTTTAGATTATTTGCTTGTTGATTCAATGAGAATCTTGACTCTGTAATGTTGTAGGTTTTTCTTATGAAAGGGCTGTTTTCTGCTTCACATCCTCCCAATTCAATAGACTCGCTTTGTATCTAAACATTTTACTACAGGCGTCTATTGTGCTGATTTGCCTTCTGCTTGTGAAACTATTGTATGGAGAAATTATGAAGTATAAGAAGTAAAGAGTAGTCTATCAATTCGAGTCCAACACTTCATAAAGCAATCAACTGGAATAATTTTCAATCGGTGTTTACATTATCAATAACTTTTTGATGGCCATTCGGTAATTGAGTTTTTTACATCTAGAATTATAGCCAATTCCATTCATTCAAAACCATAACAGTTTTCGTTCAGTCAAGTTATTGCCTTAAAACTTGAGATTGACGTCTGAACTCTTATCGGAATGTTCAACAACATGTTTTTATGGAAAAGAAAATATACTACAAGAAGGAAATATTAGGTTCCAAGATGGTGTCATCAGTACTTAACCTTTTTGACTCTCTGGTTGAAGAGTTCCACTGTACTTTTGCATTTAAAATTATGTTTACGAAACGCATAAATAAAAGATACTATTTACTGTGGATATAAATAAATTATAAAAAAGGCTCAAAATGAACTTCTTGTGATTAATTTATTGAAAACAGATGTGATGTTGTTACATGGTTACTTTAGACTAATCAGGGATAAGGGATAAAGGCTAATCGAAGAGATTCGGGTGTTTTTGCAGTTTTAATGTTAATTTTGGAGAGCTGAATAAGATTTGTTAGTACTTGTGTTTGATCGGATAAGTGGTTCAGTCGATTGCGTTCCTGAAATTCCATTTACAACAGTGTCAGTGTCGCCCGGGAGACATCCAATGTCAACTTCTGAACACTTCATAGAGTCTACATGGCGTGTAAATTTAAGGCTACATTTTATCTGATATATTTATTCATATTTAAAGGCGACCTTGGGCCTTCCCATGTAATCCAATACGGCCCCTTTATAAAGGAGTATTTTGTAGGAGTGTTCATAAGGCTCACATAAATAGTGATTGTTTCAACGTGTGTAATAATTATATATTATTATATATTATATACCTCATAAACAACTCAATTCAAAGAGACATTTTGCATCTATTTGTTCAAGATATATTTTGAGATGGGTATAACTTAGTTGTCATTAAGAATTAGAAATAAAGCTAAATAAATTAGATAAACATGTTACTTTTGAAAAAATTATAAGCCAACGACGCACATAAATCAAAACTATCTCCACTGGAAAACAAAATTGACTGTACAATAAAAACCCATATTATATTAAACACTGGGATAAAAAATTTAGTCACAATTTCTGTTTTCATGAAGCTGGCACAAACTCTCCCTTTAAAGAATCCCATTGAATAAATTGGCTAAGAGGTTGTGTAGCTATTTATACATGTCGACAATTTACCCAATTTATCGAAAGCTCTCAAATTTCTAAAAACACAATTTTAAAAGAAAATATCTTCAACTGGATATATTTGTAGAAATATTTAACTTATTTCTGTTTCAAGTCAAAATAATAGAATTTTTCAGTTCATTTGAGGGGTTTTGAGTTCATTTGTATAATATAGGTAATAAAATGTAGAAAACAAAAATCTAGCATGGAATTTAACGTCGTGCTTTTTTTAATCGAAAAAGGGCTATGCCAAGCAAGGTAATGACAATTACAAAGGACCCTATGTAAGAGGCTGTGCGATGTCGCATTTTGAGTCATCTAGAAACGCATCCAGATATATCTAATTTACTGTGTCAATAAGTTTTCAATATTTTAACAAGAAAAACAATGTCATGATGTATTATTTAGTTGGCACATTTTTAACGTTTTGTTAATGATTTGAAATGAAATGAAATGGAGTTTTACGTCCTACTTTTTTGTTTATGATTTAATTGACAATATAATAGCTTTATATTTTTAGTTGAAAATAAAGTTTCTATCACGATACAGGGCGTTTTATAAATGTTTGCAAGCATCTCGTTGTTGGGAAAATTCAAATTTTTTTTAAACTTTTTCGTTGAAACCAATTTTCTATAAAAAAACACACCAAAACAGGTTATTATCATTACCTAAAATACCATTCTGATATTGAATAGAAATAAAATAGTGGCATATATAATTAGGTTCAATTATATGAAACCTGATTCTAGGGAAACTGATAACCTAATACTTTGATTACTGCTAAATCACATTTTCTAAAAGGTCAAAATCCAGAGATAATTTGAAAATGCTTGTTTAATTTCGGTTGACACTTGTTTTGAGGAAATTATTATGAAACCATGGCTATAAAATTATTCAATTATTATATCATTGACATGAAATCGATTTAAATAAGTTAGGCTACTATTATACTCTATGATTGATTGTTGGCTTTCGGTGTTGTTGTTTAATTTTTCTTGCCGTTGTTGGTGTTATTTGGATTTCGAAGCTTTAGTTGTTATTGACCGTTGTGGCTGTAACTGTAACTGTAACTTAAGTATAACGATCGTTACTGTTCTTATCTTATTATGGCTATTGTACATGTTTTACATGTAGTTGTTGTGCTATTTTGTTGCTGGTGTTGTTATCGTTAGGGTTGTAACAGTTGCTTAAAGACGTTGCTGTTCTTATCTTTTTGTGTGTATTGTATTAGTTCTAGTTGTTGTTATATTTTGTTGCTGGTGTTGCTATCGTTAGGGTTGTAACAGTTACAGACGTTGCTGTTCTTATCTTTTTGTGTCTATTGTATTAGTTCTAGTTGTTGTTATATTTTGTTGCTGGTGTTGTTATCGTTAGGGTTGTAACAGTTACTTAAAGACGTTGCTGTTCTTATCTTTTTGTGTGTATTGTATTAGTTCTAGTTGTTGTTATATTTTGTTGCTGGTGTTGTTATCATTAGAGTTGTAACAGTTACTTAAAGAAGTTGCCGTTCTTTTCTCATTTTGGCTATTGTATTTTGTTGCGGCTGCCGTTGCAAACTACAGTTGTAACTGTATCTTAAAGAAATATTGCTGTCATTGTTTTTTTTTTAATGCAGTTATTGCATTGGTTGTTGTATTGTGTTGCTATTGCTGTTGCCATCTGCAGTTGTTACTGCTTCCTAACATTGTTTTTTGCCAACGCACACGACAGACTTTTGTAAATATTGCTCTTATCTTATTGTGGTTATTGTAGGTCCTAAAGTTGTTGTTATATTTGGTTGCTGGTGTTGTTTCCCACTGATGTTGCTGATAATGATGGCAATTGCCAGCCTGCATTTTGCAATTCCGTTTTAACATCCCCATTGGTCTCATGGAATGCTATAAATTATATGTTATATATTATTGCCAACAAAGTTATTAAGTTAATTATTAAATAATTCGACCTTTTGTCTGAATGTTCTTTGATAAGTTAATCAACATTCTATTGCATCGTTTTTCTAGTAAGGAATGAATAATTCACTGTAATAGGACATTATGAATATAAAGTTTTAGAGCTTTAGTTTACGTAAGAAAGTATGATAAAGAATAAGTTCTAAAGGCTTAAGTGTTAACTCTAATTTTTTTTTGTCACTGAATTGGTTTAGGAAGGAATGCGATGCTCTGCAGTATGAAATGAGGGATATTTTGTCAAACTATCTATCGATTTCCAACATAGATCTTGAAAGTGCACAGACTATGCACTGGATTTCACGGTATTGAGCTATATAGTAGGGGGAGTGTCTCACGCTAAACAGACCATGCTTACTCTCTTCGAAACACCTGATGGTACTTCTCTTTGGAGGTGTCCACTACTATACAAGGTGCTCTCGACTTTGCGATGTTTTTGATGAGATTTTGATTTTGCTCGTTCAGATAAGAGAACAATAGACATATACTCAGCAGAATCACTGAAAAGTAGGTTAGTTTTGCAGAGTTGAAGATACCAAAACGCCAATAAATACGTAGTAAAACTGTATTTTTGTGGTATATACTAATATATACTAACGTATGGTACTAAAAGAAAGTATTTTGAGAATGGGTATGTTAGTAAACTAGTATGATAAATGATCTATAGTCAATGTTTTAGTATGATGACTTGTCTTTCTAACTTAAATAAATATTAGAGAATTCACAGAACTTCTACAATAACTCAACCTATTTATACTACACTCTGTGCCAACAGCAAATTCCATTCACCATTTTAAAAGAAATTTTGGAACTTTTTGAATAAATCTGTGTATACTAACAACTAATAATCGGGGAAATAGATGACATAGATGTCGATGTAGATATAGATGTAAAATGAGTCCAGTAGGTGTCCTGGATCATTCAAAATAATCATTAATAAGCTTTGTATTCTCCATAAGACTTTGCGAGGTCCATACAAACTACGTGACGTGGTTCTTAAGATGTGATTGTATGAAAAATGTACTATAGACTTTTTTTCAAATTCGACTTTAATATGGTTGTTTATTACATTCGTGTGTGATATTTCGATGTTAGAACATTGCATTGTTGGTCGACGTTGGCACACCTTGTCGTAAAATGACATCATAATCTATAATCAGACATTGCCTTTAATTGTCTGTCTGGCATATTCTTTTCAGAAGACCCACCGTACTGAATTCAAAGCACAGTTCCCAGACCAATACCATTAACGAAAGTAAAGTTTCCAAATAAGACAAACACACTGCACTCTTGTCGATGAGAAAATGACAGATTGGATTTCTAAAATTTTAGAATTAAAACGAAAACTTGGCCTATATTATTGATTTAAATAATATTAGTGGGTTCAAATATCAGTTCTCCATGTCTTATCTAGAGTAGAAATATTGAACCAGTCTTTGATATAATGTTTAATATGCTATAAACGCCAGACGAATATTTTTATTGTTTCTTTAAAGGTGGATACCTATGTTAATATCATTTGTGTCATGAACATTTGAATTATATACCGATTTCGTTGCTGATATGTACAGTATAAACCTTATCTTTAAGTTAAATATGAAAAATATGAGGTTGACACATATCATTTAATGTAATATTCCGCGCTTTTAATTCTTAAAAAGTATCACTGACAAAACTACTCTCCGGAGAAATCTGTGTATTCAAGAATATTTCTCACTGCGTCTGAAAACTACTTTTTTACTTAATGTAATTCGTTACCCGTTTAGAACACCTGGTAGCCTACCACTGTTCGATTAGAGTCCATATAACCAATATGACATATTCTTTTAGAAGACTCATGGTGTACCGATCTGAACTGAACAAAATATTGGAAAATACCAAAGAAACTCTAAGGAAGGAAGTAGCGTTTTTATACGGAAGATTATAGGTGCGAAAATTATTACCTTGCATCATAATCATTGACATTAACGCATCAAACTTTATAACCTAATCACAATTTAAATAGCACTGTTTACTTTGTAAATATATTTTTAGATATTCTTGTGGAAATGGGTAAAAAATGAATAAGTGCATTTTGATATTATACATTAACACGAAATTAGTTTCCATGTAAAAACTTTGAATAACATAAAGGAGTCAAGTATACTCTGTAAATGGGTGCACAATTATTCTACTTTAAATATGTATATCATAAGTAAATGCTATTACGACCCAAACAGCGATTTTTTTAGGATACGTATAGGACTATGATTTCAATTAAGCAATTAGGTTTAAAATTATATTGCACTCATTGGCCTCTACTTGAAATTTAAAAGATGAAAGGGGGTACTTGATGTTTAATGGAGTTCACCCTACGTCTCTAATCTCTAACAAGATATTTGATTTATTCACCGCTCGGCTCTTTATAGTGTTTTTGTTCGCTGTGAGTAACCAGGGCTAGAAACTACGTGAGCTCTACAAAGACGTCTGTCAGACGGGGTCGAAATCTGCCCCATCTTTAAACAATTTCCATTTAAGGCCATGTTTGTTTTTCTCGACTTGTTTTTAATGGTTTTATTGAGTTATGCGCCGTGTTTTGTAGTCCAGAAGTCAATTTGTACGCATGTGTTTTGGTGTTTATCACGTGCACCATAAGCAATATATGATTAGCCATACCAGTTGTATTTACTTTGAAATTTAATGTCAAACACATTGCCAATTTGTCAAAAATTAAAAAAATAGTTCGGTGTGTTCAAACTGCAGTGTTGTTTAATTAGCGTACACGGAGAGTTTCTCACCCCATTTTCAAACGAGGACACCAAAAGCAGAATCTGGTCCATACTCCTTTATGAGATTTTGAGATTATAGGTTTTTTTTTTCTCTCTATTACTGAAATAAGTCCCCTATATGAAAAATATATCACCAATCATAATTTCGGGATTTTTGTGACACATATTTTTTGAGAAGCGTTCGAATGATATGAGTCATTTCCGGTATAAGGAACCGTTTTCTGACTTTCGTTGTGAGCTAGTGAGACAATTTCTTCAGACAGGCAACTTTAAAATTCCATCAACAAATATTCAAAATGTTAAACCACGTCTATAATGGAACCCCTCTGTTTCTAATGAATTTATTACTGTGATAAGTTCCAGCTAGTCGCGACTCTTTTAAAACATAATAAGAAAGATAAGAAATTTTCTCTTTTTCTCTGTCAAAATCTCATGATTTACTTCAGTTGTAATCACTACATCTTAAATCCGGCTAAAGATAAATGATAACTAAATACTAGCTTATTGCTTTATCTTGATTTAAATTAAATTAATCCGAAAGCTTCTGATTTCATCTCCTACTTTCAAAACAGTCGAGTTTAACAGTACATAGACATATTATATATGTGCCTACTTTTCGTTCAATTCAAGCTATCTTAGCAAACTTTAAAAAGAAAATCATTGGCATTATACATTTGCTGCTGTTATCAAAGCTAGAAACGATCAGCCCGTTATTACAGATTTTTCGGATTATAGATCCCGGGTAAGATATTTTAAGATTTAATGAAAGAGAGTTTCTTTGAGGACGCTTCGTCTTGTCATATACTATCAGATTTAACACGCAACGTTTACTTTCAAATTGAAGAAAATTACAGAACCTATTTGACCCTCACAATTTCCTTTGAGTAATTAGAGCATTTTCGTACATTAGACTAAAAAAGACTAGGTCAACCGTAATATGTTCCCGATTATCCACACCCAAATTTCTTCAGACTAAAATTGATCCTTCGATGCCTCTTGGTTATAGACACCTCTTTTAAGATTTTACAGTCCATCGAACTACATTACCTGCAACTAGAAGAAATAATTTAGTAATTAATTGAAAATATTAGCTGAATCAACTTCTTACTACATGATCGAGACTATGCATCCATCTTGACATTCTCGTATAATGACGTTAATTAGCGAGATTAAGATCATCGTTGCGAGATCTTGTCATTGTTTCCTGATAAGAAAATGCCTGCTTTCGTAAAGAAGCTGTCTTCTTTCATATCACGATGTTTCACTGAACCTTATTAAGAGTGACAGTTGAACAAATCGCAATAACAAACCATATAAAATTGTTCAAAGCATACATAGGTAAACTTCTTAAGACATATTTGTGTCGACTTACAGCATATACGATATGCTTTTACTTATAGATATAATATATATTCGAACCATCGTACACTTGTGTGACAAGCGAATATTTGGGGAATTACCAGGGTGATAACAATAGCAATATTCTAGTGACAAATTCTTGTATTGGAAACACGAAACGAAGTGATTTTTGGTAAAATCTCTTTGCACCGAAAGAATATTTGACTCCAAAGTTAATGACTGTGACCATTTTTATCATAACAGATATTAAATTTTATCGAATTTCAATCTGAAATCTGAATATGTTTGATACACGCCTTCAGGGAACATAAAGAGCATCTGTGGACTCTCTCTTTATCATGAAGTGACAGATGAAATAAATACAAGTGTAACAAAACAAGATGTTTCTTTAATAAGATGTATTACTTTTCTAATTGAAATAATCAAACCAAAAATAAGGCTTAATGATACAAGACATTTCAATGTTTTATAAATTCAAACATGTTTTTCTACAACTGCTCAACTTTCTATCATAAATATGAAAACATTGTTAATAGAGTAAAAATTCACCGGTGTTAATGACTTGTTATGTTGCCGTATCAAACAAACACGACCCTTCTGTTTTCAATCAAAACATACTGGTTAACAAAAAGTATTTTATAGTCTTGAATTTCTAGTCGTTCTTGTCTGTCGTGTTTCTTAAACAGTAAAAGATTTATGGCTTCAAACCCATCCTTAGCTATAAATGTTTATAGTTTTCGATAAAGATAATTACCAGGGAGTCAGTATAAGGGTTATATTTGAAATGGAATAATCAGTTATATGATTACGAGAGGACATTTATTAAGACTGTGTAAAGTTAAGGTCACATAACGTCACCTTGTCTTACACCGCTTAAGCATGAACCTTAACATTGTGCTTACATTTTTGCTCATTTTGTGACTTGACAAACTCTAGCACGGGCATTTTGTTGGGTAACAAACTTCATAAGAAAAGACAAAGAAATCCATGACATTAGAATGATGTGTCAGGATCCGAAATAAAACTCTTTGAAATTAAACAGAACAAAAAGAAAAACATTTGATATGAGGAATGTAATTTAAAATGATAACCTTGTCGACCAGCCATCAGTCCCACCCCAACTCAAGACCTAGTTCAACCAGAAAACAAAGTATGTATGATAAAGTATGAATATTATATAGCCACGGTGCCCGCCTGTCTGTCTAAAACTCCAATATTATAATATAAACCCCGATAAACCGTATGATCTGTAAAACAATATTCTAATTCTCCTCTAATCACCAACTTATCTCCAATTTTGACTGACTTTAATCACATACAAGTCAGTTTGAAGCCAGCGGTATTTACTGGCATTTTTAAAGTGGCTTTTATAGAGGAATGTTTTGTACGCAACAAATTCTTTAGATATCCTTAAGCTGTGTAGAGAGGGGTATTTTAAATGAATTTGTTTCTCAGATACTTTAACGGTGCCCATTTTTATTTTTACCTTTAAACAAATAATTCTCTTTTAAAACCTAAGAATTTGCTCAAAATACAAGTACAAGCAATCGTCCTTCAAAGAAGGACTCCCCACCCCCACCTCCATGAAAGCATTGACCATGGTCCGATTTATTTAGAGTACATCATACCATGGATTTGTTTTGGTTGAAAATCGTATCTCGAAGCGCCATAAGGTACACTTTTTCATATCCAGGGACAGGTCTCTTTAACTTCAACGCAATATACACCGGAAAATTGAGAAAATTAACCAAATAATATAGTTACAAACCGTAACTTAATTTAGAGGGCTTCCTGGAGAGAAATGACCCATTTCATAGACAAACAACAATAGACCATCCAACGTTCATTTAACTTAAACCATACATAAAATACTCACCACCAAATCGACCATCGCTCTGTAAATATGGGGGTTTTGTATCGAGTAATTTGTGACTTAATCAACCAAATCAGATTAAAAATCAACCATTTTGAGATAAAAGTAATAGATAATCAAGTTCTTGTATAAATTGTATAAAAGTTGTTCAGACATGCATGTTAAATTGTCATATATCTAGAACTATTTCTTATATCGGATTGATAAGCCGCATAATCCATGATATAACCATTTTTATGTGTATCACGACAATCACAAAACTACCCTTTTCACATGTAACGTAAACCCGATTGTACTTAATGTTGAAATTAAGCGTATTTTCATATCATATTTTCACAAAAGGCTAACTTTGAAATACTATTAAATTCGTGAAGAAATTGGTCTTTAATCATATTTTGACTATTTATTTACTTTTTCAAACTTTTTCGACCGTGAAGTGACTTTTATATTTCTGAAAAGAAAATAAGTTATTTGTTTATTTAATATATTAAAAATATTTAACATTTAAACTCTTACTGTAATTTATTTCTTCTGAAATATATACTATCAAGCCGATTGACCTATTCACATGTATAAAGAACTGAACACTGGAATATCGCCTAGCTTGGTTGAAGTTTGTGATAATGCAGATTATCGCAGATGCTGACTGTCGCGAAATATGCAATATAGGCGTTATGGTTATGCGTCAACAACTTTCTTATTTAGGAATTTTCATCATGTCATCATAATGAACAATTTGAGTTTTTCGAGGAGACTGAATTAACGATTTTCAGCGACAGATTCCTATCATGGACTAAATCTTTAATAGAGGAGACAATGGCAATCGAACACCAATTTCAATCCTTTTAGAAAAAAAACCAGTTGTGTTTAAGAGGCACCATGCTGTGGTAATAGTCTGAAATGGATACTGTAGAGACGATTTGCTAAGAAAATATGGCACCATTGTCGGCGTCTTGTTAGTTACCTTTGATGATATTATCATAGCAACCAGAAGCCTTGTCAATCATGTTGATATAAAACTCCTATTTTCTTTCAACAATAATTCTCGACCAATTTACTTCCAATTTTATTACAATTTAACTCTTGGAGTCGGGTTCGTTCAGGTACTGACTAAAGTCTTAGACACGACAGTGAATTATTGAACTGTGTTAGAAGAAAACGGATGGTTGATTTATCTGCAAACATGATGCTCTTCTGAATCTTTATATATCTTATTAATCTTATTGTTCTTCCATATCCTTACATCTGCAGATCTGATGTTCCTCGGAATCTGTATGTCTACAAATCTGGTGATCTTAGGTATCTCTATCTATACAGATCCGATGTTCTCTGAATTTAAAGTTTTACATGTCTTTACATCTACAGATATGATGCTCTTCTGTATCTTGATATATACAGATATGATGCTCTTCTGTATCTTGATATATACAGATCTCTTGCTCGTCTGTATCTTTATATCTACAGATATGATGCTCTTCTAATAAAAAGTTGACAAACACCTTTAATTTTCCCAACACTTTGTTTAAAGGTTTCAATGAATTTCTGAAAGAGAGAGATAATGACCGTGTGGTGGGTTATGTCAGATGTCAATTTAGTGTCATCGTTTTATTTCAATTTGACTGTAAAACTGACTAGTAACTCTACATTTTCTTTAGTTTAATTACTGATAAATTTTCTGAAAACTGACATTTTGACGATAACCAAGTATATCATTGTGAATTTCGTCGCTGTTAATAGCGAGTAGATGCTTCCAAATAAAGGAACTAACTTTCTTCAGAATGGTTAATTTCGATTCTTTTTTTTGTGACAGTTTTAATAGGCTATGTGGAACTTTCTTTCAGCCTTTGACAGCGCACATTTCTGCATCGTGAAGGTCGCTTTTTTTGGCAATGTGCTATTAACATCGCTTTTGGCGATCCATAATGTTTGACTTTAATCTAATGATGGTACACCCTCTTTGGTCTAGAGTAAACGGTTAACCTTGGTGGTAATCCTTTGCTAGAAAAGAAAGTATTTTTTTATAAACGTTGACTCACAAATTTCGTCTGAAATTGGAAAATTCCAAAAGAAGAAATCTTTCTTACAAATCTTCTTTAAAATATAAGTTTTGTTTAAGCTATTCTACTTTGTAACCCTCGCAAGAAACTTTGAGATTGTGATTGAAGCGATAACGACGCCATTTTAGTTGTGTTTCTATGGCAACTAATATAAGAATGATCTATGTGGGGTCTATGATGACAGGCCTGGTAGAAGAATGCCGATAAATGTTTGGTCTAAAACTGACAACTTCCTAAACTTATCACAGAAAAACTACAAAAACAAATTCTAGGCGAAGAAAAATATGTATTTGTCTCTCAATTTGACTGTTACTTCATTCCGCCATCTTGTTTTCGTGCGAATCTTTCATCTTTTATCAAATGGAAAATCAGACGAAAAAAAGCAGATCTTATTTAATCATTATTTATGAGGACAAGAAAGTAAATGATCTAAGAAAGAGAAAAATAAACAATTTCACAAGAGAAAGAAAAACTGATAAACACGAATAAGGCAGATTTTTGGAATTCGGTTAGAAATGCTGTTTGGTAACATATAGGCTATAGTTTTATATTTGACGAACTGCACTTTTCTAGTGAGGTTATTAACGATAACATGGAGAATGTCACTGTCATCTCTAATATACACTGGATGGCGTTATGCAAATTAATATTCATTAACTCAAGCAGGTATAGAAAACAGGCAGTGTAACTCAAATTCATGCCATTTATTTTATTGAATCAAACTAACCATTATGACTGGGCTAAAGGTCGCCAGTTTCAAAATTGAGAACATTTTATTGAAATTTTCATTTGATACGAAAATAGTGGAGTAAATTTCATTAATCGTAAAACAGAAAATTCTTATAATTCTCGAAGGAGGAGAATTGATTTGATAAAATTCAAGCGTAATTTACTCTACAATATGGCCAGAAGAAGCTCGATTAGATTAGTGTGTATTAAATAGCAGAGAAAAGCAATAATTTCTGACTTGAGGTCGATTCTAAGTAGAAGATTATAATCTACTAGACTATTCGACGCTTTACGTTAATACTCTTTAATTTAAACCATAGCAACTGATAATATTCAATCACTTGAGCCAGAAATACACTCTGGGAGCAGCGTTCTCGTTTGAAAGAAGGAAAGAAAGAACCATTTTTTACAAGGATAACAATTTAAGTTGCCGAAGATCCTGTCTATTAGCAAGCCCTTAAACAAATATCTTGGCATTTGCTTGTTTAGTTGGTTGATTGAAATAATCCAAAAAGACTTTTTTGACGGATCATTTTTAACGTTACCTAATATAAATGACGTCACGATTCTAACGCTCTAACCAAAAGCACTACATCCCGTCCTCATGTGAATATAGAGACCATTAGATGGTACTGTAGGTAACACTGTTCTTTGTTAAGAAAAAAAGAAGTTTCCTGGGAGAATTTGTTTTAAAGTACAGGGTATGGGTTGCTTACACTTACACACTTGCTCCTAACCCCTAACCGTTTCATAAACGCCCGTATTTTATTGAACTTTGGCGTGGGCTGTCCTCGTCCATTCCATAAATCATTAGAAACCTAGTGACAAAATTACCTCAATATAGGAAACTAAAACATGCAAATTGCCATCAGAATTCCATAAATCGATAGGAAACTGTCAAAAATTATTAAATTTATATTCTATTTTGTTATAGAATAATAAATTGGCTCTGGTATTCGTTACTGTAGAAATGACAGTAAATGATTATTTTTTCTCTCATGATTTGCATTTCTATAGGGTTTTTGCAAGCATATTATTGCTTATGTGTCATTTTAATATTCTTTGAATAATGATGTCAAATTATAAGAATATTCTGACGTCTAAAGACAGAAAATTGGATGATGATATTTTTTTTCAAATTTATTGAGGAAATTATTTCTGTACATTTCCTGGTTGAGATTAGAGGGGCGTATAGTCTACATATTTGCCTCATCTATGTGTATGTTCATTTTTCAAAGTAAAGACCTTACAAACTGTTTGTTTGCAATGCACTAAATATGCATTAACGTCTGTGGTTCCAGCAATTGGATTTAAACTAATTATTTAATGACGTCCGGCGCAATATCAAAGAAGGCCTTCGCGGGGATACCGTTAACATACACGTAGTTAAGTAGAATTTCTGGAACCACAGACATATGATTGACAATTGGAATGGTGCAAATTGATGCTATAAGTGTCTTTGATACACATACAAAATTAAGATAAATTTTATACAATCCCTTTAAGCTTTCAGACCTGTCCTGGAAGCCCAATTTGTCACAGTTTTGCTGTCACATGTTTCCAGCTATTGAAACTTGATAATAATCAAATTTTTAATAGCAAAGCAGTGTTGAATAATGAGTTAGAACATACAATCTGTTATGAAAGATTCTGGATATAAAAAGTATGATTTCAAATTGCTTTGTCTGCATGAGGGAATCATTTATTGGAGTAAGATGTATATTATTTATGTAAATATTGCGTGTATACTGAATCGCTCATCAATCTTGTGATTCCCACTGGCTTGCTGCACTATTTAAATATTCTTTTTTTTTTCGAATGATATTAAATGCTGTGAACCGATTATTTGTTTCGTGGTGTTTTTCTGTTCTCTACTCTAGTCAGCCATGATCTGACAAGATTTTTCTTCAAATCGAGTTGAATGAGATGCATTACAGAATAATCTCGTTAACAAAATACTGTTGGTAGAGAGAGCTTGATTTGACACAAGAATTTCCATGTACATGCTCTGTTTAATGGCAGATATTGAGAAACGTCATCTAGAAGATTCATTTAAGTCTAAATTAACGAGTCCAAGAGGTGTTATATTAGACTTGAGAATTTAAGGACATGTGTTTTCAAATGAACAAACGGATGGATCTATTGGTGCTGTTCAGGTTTTTTAGTTAATAACCATATAACGTAAAATCCAATTCGGTTCATTTACTTATACAGACTCCCAAAAATTGAGAATCAAAGTAAAGGCGAAGGTGTAACTTAAAGTGTTAGGGCCGCGACAAGATAATGACTGTTTTAGACCGGAGGTTGGTAACAGGCTATTCATTGTACACAAATATTGATTGACAAGGGCAGTAACTCGATATGCCGCTATTACTTATTTCAATAAAGTTGGTCGCTATAGATAGAAAGATCGTTTACTCTTAACAAACAAACATTTTCATAGTTTATTTTCTCTTTTGTTATACAAAGGCCGACTGTTTGGGCAAGGCAACTCCTGGTGTTTGAAACTTTTGTCATTTGATCCCATTTAACCATTTCAAAGAAAACACAATAAAAATATTTTATAAATTTTATGCAAATTACCTATACCATCGTTTAACTTCATGTTTTTTCATTAAATATACAATATATGCATTAGGTCATACTGAGACTCGAATTTCACCATAGAAAGGTGTCAAAAGACTGTAAGCAGCGGAAACGTTTTATAGAGAAAAAAAAAGCCACTTGTATGTGGATATTCAGTGATTTAGACCGAAAGTTACAGGGTTCAAATCAAAGATTCGTTCGAAGAAACAAACTATATGTAATATTGTTAAATAAAAATGTATTATTTCGGAAATAGAAAATAATTACCATTTAAACAAGCCACAAATATCAATGTCAGTTTAGGTTATTTTGGACAATATTCGATCAATAAGTTAGAATCAATTTTTCTTGGTATTTTTCCTGGTATTACTCAATGCTTGGTCAATTTCTAAATCTGTCTTTTCCAAGCCAAGCACGATTTCCCTATATTTTATGGAATATTTAATCCTATTCTTTTATTCAGAAGCTCTAAGAAGTTCTAAGGATGGCCAAGAAAACGGAGAATGTAAGAATTTGCTAACGTATACTTCAGCGCAAGGTTTTATCACCAAACAAGTTTAGTGTCCAAGCAACTAGCAGTTTGATTAGCTTATTTTAAAATTTCATATGTTTTATCTACTATATGCTACGATTTAATTCTGATAATATAAGACTGAAGAGAGCTTTAATGCCCATTTTATGCAATAGTAAAGTATTGGAAGTCTTGCATGTGATTTGCGTTCTGTTACTAAAATACTACGTTTTTTTATATTTTTGTCTACTGGGCGAAACGCACAGACATCTTATCAATTTAAACTCGTTTATAGTGAAACAAAAAGTTCTTTAAAAACTGTTTAAATAAAAAAAATTAATTTCAAAAAGTTGAAACCATAGGAAACGTTGATCGACTTCGCTTATCATCAACTATCATAAACACTGCTATAGAGTCAGTAAACCCACGGATAAACTGGATATGACGAAAGCCAAAGTCAGGCCTCGGGGGGATTTTTAATCTCATAGACGAACTGTAAACACGACTGACTGACGCCAGTGAGCCGAGAAATCTCGAGTTGATTCCATTACTCACAATAGTTCCAATGTAAAAGTCTTGTCATCGGAAACTCAACATTCAGATAAAACCTTATCTCGGGTCTTGGAATATCAGGAAACTTTGGCACCAGCGAATTAATAATGGATGAACGTGATAATGAATGCAACACGAGATATGATGAGTAGTTCTTTAAATAGAAAAATGATTTGAAACAAAGCAGAATAGAAGAAGACATTAATGTAAAATGACTTTCAAGTGATTTATTCTGTATACTCAGACGTCATTTAAATCGAAAAAAGCAACATTTAAATGAAATGACACTTAAATGCCATATCTTTTACCCCATTTAAGATTTAGAAAGAAAAGGAAAAATTGGAATACGATCTAGCATCCAGTATAAAAATTGAATCGAACACCAAAGATAAATCACCTTTAACACTGGACCTAATTTGATATTCAGTATTTACCATCAAAGTCAGTTATAACTGCCACAGTAATAAATAGTGACGGGGTATCTCATAAAAAAACTAAATTACTTTCACCTCTTGACCGCTGGTCAGTAACCATAGTAAGCTTACAGTAATATAGGCCCTATTTCGAAATAGTTTGTATAGTCATATCTTAAAGGTTGCTTTTGTCAGAATTGATTTTTACGTCATGTTCCATAACTTATTATGCAGAAGACTTTAAAGGTTAAAACTTCAATGCCTATTTTTTGTTGTTAACATTGCATTTTCTCAAAATTGACCTTGCCTTTTCATTAGAAACAGTTGATCTCTCTACATGCACTTTCGCATTTGGTTGGTCAACTTGCCTTTCTTCCATAAGAGATCGTGGCACAATACAGTTGCATACGCACTTCCGGTAGAGGGGTATATAGAAAGCTGTTATTGTTTCACACCGCCTTGACAAAAAATTTCATTTCAAATCTCCTATAGCCCTATTGATTTCAGCACTTAGACTGATTGAAATGTCGGGTCACTTGGCGTCTCTGATCTACGCTTAACCCCGACATCATGATCAACTGATAAGAAGATTATTCGGATTATATTTCAGTCCTGAAGTTAATCCGTATTGACATTTAGCTTTGCATATATAGACAATGTCCTTTCTTTAAACCAATATTTAAACAAAATATAATCAAGTTTCCTTTGTATTATAAAATCAAATCTTAAGTGTTTTCTCAAAAAATTATAATCTTAGTAAAATAGATTATCTGTGTTTGTCATCTCCTTTTAACTGATTCCATTTGTTACTACATGTACTTTATTGTGGTCTGAAATATCAAATTCTATTTTATTGTGGTCTGATATATCAAAATCCTATTTTTTTCTCGGTCTGAAAAATCCGAATCTAAATTTAAAGTGATATGTTCACTAACCGTTTGACCAAAAAACTCTGAATCTGGAATTTTTTAGCTCATATATTCTGTGATAATGTTCCAAACTCTCCCTCAAAATTTAAGACTTCAAATCCAAGTGTATCCATAAATATCAGTGTTTGAAAGCCAAAAGTCATTTAGTAAGACTATGACTTGTATAGAAAACACATAAACAGAATATGAAAGATAACTGTTAAGGTACGGGTATGATTGAAGGAATTGTGCGATTTTGGAGCAGGTCCAGTAAATCTGAAGTCTATTTACATAAATTCAAGTTCCAAATCAATCCTCAGAAATACTGAACATTCCCCTTTAATGTGGTGTGTTGTCAATATACTACTTTATTACTCATTTGTGGTCTGAAATATCAAAAATCCTACTTTATCATGGTCTGAAAAATATCTAAATCCTACTTAATTGTGGTCTGAAATATCAAAAATCCTACTTTATCATGGTCTGAAAAAATATCTAAATCCTACTTAATTGTGGTCTGAAATATCCGAATCCTACTTAATTGTAGTCTGAAATATTCAGTCCTATTTTATTGTGGTATCAAATATCTAAATCCTACTTCATTGTAGTCTGAAATATCTTAATCCTACGTAATTATACTCTGAAATATCCGAATCTAAATCCTACTTTATTATAGTCTGAAATATTGAAATCCTACTTTATTGTGGTCTGAAATATTCAAATCATACTATATTGTGATAGGAAATATCGAAATCTTACTTTGTTGTAGTCTGAAATATCAAAATCCTACTTTATTGTAGTCTGAAATATCAAAATCCTACTTTGTTGTAGTCTGAAATATCCAAATCCTACTTTATTGTAGTCTCAAATATTCAAATCCTTCTGAAATATTCAAATCCTACTTTATTGTAGTTTGAAATATCCAAGTCCTACTTTATTGTAGTCTGAAATATCCAAATCCTAATTTATTGTAGTCTGAAATATCCAAATCCTACTTTATTGTAGTCTGGAATATCAAAATCCTTCTTTATTGTGGTCTGAAATATGAAAATGCCAACACTGTGGTCTGAAAATTTACATTCCTATATTTTAAAGTAGGTTGTATCTCAATGATTAACCAGATGAATGGTAATATCATGTAACTCAGTCAGTGGTTAAACTACCAGTCTGTTTAACTCATTAACTCTTGTCAGATTACAATATACTTCTCTTTTTATATAGTGTATCTTTTAAAAACTTGACTTAGTAACACATGTTGTCAATTTAAATGCATTGGAGGATGAATCGAACACGACTTATTCCATTGCTAATTTTCATGTCAGTTTAATTCCAATAATGAATCGAATGCACCTTATTCGATTGGTGATCTTATTGAAATCCGAAATTAACGTATCGAACGTTCACTTTGTCTCTTCAGCAACAAGGGGTTTGGTTTAAAAAGTCGATTATGGATTATAGTAAATACAGCCCTCCACGTATAGACGCATATGGGAGACAGAACATTGCCAGACAAATATGTGAACTATTCCATAAAATGTGCTCGTTTACTTGTTATGCATTAAGAAGTGTTTATGAGCAGAATTTTTATGACATTGTTTTCGTGTCGATTCTGGCGATAGTCTTAGTTATGTTTTGTAAGAAATAAAACAAATATTTCTTCGTTTATACCAATACATTAATACGTCATGTAATTGCACATTGTTATAAACAATTTCATTTATTGTCATGTAAAAAATGTTGGAATCGGTCCTTTTTTCTTTACTTTATTGAGAGTTGATATTGAAGGGATATGTTCACTATTCGTTCGAACAATCAAACCTCACAATCTTGAATTTCTTAGTTAGGCTAATCAGTAATAGTGTTCACAACTCTGCCTCAAAATTTAAGCCTTCAAATACCTGTGTAGCCATAATTATCAACGCTTGAAAGTCAAAAGTTATGAAGGTATATGCAGAACTTTTGATTCAAAATGTTGAAATGCATTTAACTATCACACCATCTTGATTTTATCAAGTACAAATTCTCTACCAAACTGTCACATTCTACGACGATTTCTTTTTACCATTGCACGTACTTTGCATGTTTAAGATCCTTTTGTTTTTTTTTAATCTTGCGGCAATCTTTATTACAACTGTATATTCAATTGCTGAAATCCATTTGCACTTCATTGTCATATTTCGTCTTGGGAGAATATTTATTTTTACTGTTGAGATATATCTTTGTCTAGCAGATAAAATCAAATGACATGTTTAATAATTATTTTGTACATCTTGTCATTAATCTTGCAGTATATAACAGCATTTTGCAAAACTGATTTAAACCGTTCTACATATTTCGTTTTTTTAAATCCTAGATCCTCGAAACGACCTCGAACGACTTTACCATGTCCTCCTTCCCCGTCCACAATCCACCGACATCTCTGAAATACTAAGTCTTGTTGACAGCATCTGCGTAACCATCCTGTGAGTGGTGTCTTGTTGCATTGCATACAAAACTGTATTGTCCTTTTTAGGACTCTACCACAAACCCTTCCCTTACCTCATTCTTTCAATATTATTTTGTATGTTTCAGCAGCTCTCGAATGTGATTGTAACACAAACGAATGTGAAGCACTTGGTATGACTTCCTGTTTTGCTGATAAATTCTGCTTCGCGGAGAATTTTAACAATAAAATTACCAGGGGATGCTTAGATGGTAGAACACCATTACTATGTGAAAACTGGAGACCGAAGAAGTTAAAGACACCATGGCCAGTTGTATATTGTTGTGACAATGAACATCATTGTAATAAAGACGTCAAACCAACTGATCCTACAGTTTATGGTAAAGTTTTATTTCTTTTTTGCATTTTCATTTGGGAGAATCAGCTACATTACTAGATTAAATCGACCTTGGTCCATCGTTTTCTGCCAAATTCCAGCTTCCATAATTTGCTTTTGGCTGCTGATGTTCTGATTCGATCTGTGGATCTGGACATGAATTATTAACGTTTCGAGTATTTCGAACTTCAAGTGGCCATCTATAATTATTGTCCTACTTTTTCTTCCATATAGGATTATAATGATGGTCAATACAAATCTCATTTAAATGCATTATTATCATGTTAGCGTTTGTCTGAAACTGCAAGTAGTTACGTGAAAACTATTTCAGTTTTTAACAGTTTTTTTCTTATAATTTCAGTTCAAGGTACCACAGTTCAAACGCCAACTCTACAATCAATGGATGGTGTTCATGACGATAATGAACATGCCAGTGATGTTCAAAATTCAGACTGTGAAAAAAGTGAAACAAACAGCAGCGTTTTAAGAAACAATGGGGTAAACAAAATGTTAAACCCTATCTATATAGCCGTACCCGTGGCGGGTGTGTGTGTTCTGTTAGCATTAATAATATTTGCTATGTATTTATTAAGACGAAGGAACGATTATTATCATCATTATCATTATCCTGATCATCCACAACATTTAACTCAAGTCCCTTGTGACCCTAAAAAACCCGGTGGTGCAACGTGTAGTTCTGTGAACCGATGTACTGATAGTGAACGCTCAAGTTCTGGGAGTGAAACAAAATTGTTCCTGCAAGTGTGATGCCATTTCAATTTTTCTTAAATATTAAGCATTTGGAAGTCAAAGCTCTGTTGAGAAAATCAAATTATTTCAGAGACTTATGGAATGTTCGTCGAACATCATTATTGCATTTCATTTGGGATATCTGTTTGAACGTCACGATTTTATGGATAGCATCCTTTAAACCATCAAGTATTTGTGGCAGATAAGATGGTCTTTGGTAGAACTGCACGGAGTCTCTCTTATGGAAACGTAAGAAATTGTGGTGTTTACGAAGCTTTTCTCTAAGACAATTAATCCTGGGAAAAAGATTTGACTTACATAGTGTGCTTGTCATCGCTCCAGGGATGATTTCTTTTTGGAAGTCATCTTCGATGGAATTGTGTGAATGTTTTGAACAATGATGTTATTTAATTCATTTCATCCACTGTTTGAGAGTGAGGACGTGATTTTAATACATAACAATTATTCATGTTGTGAACGCTATTTCAAATTCACATGCTTACAATCTTACAATGTTAAAGAGTCTCATATTAATTTCTTATTTTAAAGATGGTATTGCGAGTCAAAGAACCAACAGTCCGATATTCTCATTACATTGGTATTCAATTTTTTAATCATATCCTCGAAATAAATGGGTATCGGTACTTAATAGAAAAAATTGAAGAAATTGATATTTGAATTTTTTCGATTAAAATGGAAATTACTTTTAAAACATTGTTTCAAATTGTATGTTATGTCATATAGGCTACAACAAAAAGACAGCATTTATTGTAAACACTCGGGTGATTTCTTGCTCAATTTTTCATCATCTCATCAGTTATATATTTATATTGTTTTCTTGTGAATATTCACTATTAAGTAAAAAGTATATATCCAGGCCCGTAGCCAGGAATTTCCAAGGGGGGGTTATATGGACTCGCAAATCAATCAAACTCAACTTTAACAGTTACAATTCAAACAGAACGTGTACTTTAACAGTGCTTATTTGTTTTCAAAGGGGGGTTCGTCCGAACCCTCCGAACCCCCCCTGGCTACGGGTATGTATATCCGTCTCTCTTTTAGAAGTAAAATATAAGTTCCGGTTATCTTCTGTTTTACCATAAAAGGTCAGACTATCGTCACCTCTAGGCTCTACATGGAGGCTTTGGCCACTTCTAACATTCTTACAGGCAGTTATGACCGATGACGTTATGATAACAAGTGAGCATGTAATTAAAGCAAAAGCTTCTTTATCAAACTTTTTGATGAATTGCAAGAAAACTGGTCGTTTGATTTTAATTTTGATAAGTACTATGTATGGCTGAAATTATTGCTTAAGGCGATGGTGAATTTAAGGTTATATAATTAATATTTTTGTTAACCAATGAGATCATTCTGGTCACAGAAAACTGTCAACGTGTTAAGCAACTGATAATAGGTTTTGTTTCTATTGAAAGGTTTGATATAAAATTATCTGTTACATATCAAAATTAGACCTATACGTGATGAATCGGAAAATATTATGTGAAAGTAATATTTTTCTGTATTTTCATATAACTTACGGTTGTGATTTTTTGGCAGGATAAGTTTTAAATGTAAAGCGATTAAATTCACAAGTACGGTATTGAAATACCTCAGAATGTACAAAGGGGCATAACTCTTGTTTTCATATCTTTACTTTCTATCCACTAATAAGTCTAATCTTTGTTAAGGTTATACAAAAGGACCCCTTGTCCTAAGAGGGAAATAATATTCTTGTTCATTGAGTAATATTCTGTTAGCTAACTGGGTAAATTGACCTAAGACGTATGTAGCCGTAGGTTAAATGACATGGATATCAACTTAGTTGTTCAAAGGTTAATGTGTTGAATATATAGGCTCGCACACCCTGCTTACCCAATGTGGAGAAGTTCTTTATGTTATGTCCAAGTTAAATAAAACAATACAAAAGACCATAAGAAATGAAATTCAATCAGGTTTTTGTAGAAATAGATATGATGTATATAATGTTGAGATTTAATGGTAATTGTATTATTATGTTGTATTTTCTGTATGATATTTTGTATATTTTTATTGTATATTTTGTGATTCTAATTAAAATTGTTAATTATGTACGTTCTAAAGAAGTCCAATTCCTGTACTTTTCGTCTTGTGTGCACGAACAATTGCTTTGATTTAACTAGCAGAAATGATGTAAATCCTTGAAATGTTTTTCATATGCGAACAACCCATTTTGGATCAAGCTATGACAGTTTTCTTTGCTAAAACGTGGTTGGCTTTAGAAAAAGGGCGTTTACCATCCTCCGGTTGTCGATCAATTGTCTTGTTCTTGCAAATGTTTTACATTTAGATATAAAAGGCCTATTACACATGAGTAAGTTTCTTTGCCAACATTTGAATTATATTGCATGAGACAGCTCGGCCCAGTCTTAGTCGGTTTAGACATGACTTTGTATAGCTTAGAGTATTTCTGCGACACTTTTTATACGTCGATTATTAGAAAGTTGTTGTACGGCCTAAATCATTAAGAACAATAGGCACGATAATATGCTTTCACGTCATCAAACCTATAGTATTAAGGTTAAGTTTCGGTCAAAATTAACATATTTGTGTATTCAAAGATTATTAATGAAATCTTAGTTGATAAACCTAAATATTTCAATATTTCACTAAGGCAGATAGGTAAAAATTTAGGATTTTGACGTCTCAACAGGGTCTTGAAGTCAGCAGACGGAATTTCCAAATTCCCATGAAGTCATCGTTTTGTTTTCTATGATGATTTGAGGTAAATGCCACCAAGAGATTAAAGGTGTTTAGACGTCATTAACGGTGACAAAAATTCAGTAGTGTATAATCCGAAGATCGAAGATAGCAGACCTGTATAATCTGGAGATCGCAGACCCCCTATATTATAAACTTTTTTCGGAACACGTTCTGAATTCTGTTCCAACTTGTTTCATTGAATTTCCTATTGATTCCAAAAATCCTGAACATGACATTCCCAATCAAACATAAGTAATTATTGAAAAACAATTTATTGATGGATTCGACATGGAATCTGAACAATTTTAAGTTCATTCTAACTAAGAGGTAATATTACTTTCAATAAGTTTGTTATTGGCCCACCAAGTGCTTGAAAATATTTTGAACCTGTGATTAATGTTAAAATTTGATTGGAAAATGACTGAAAAAATGGATGAAATGTTTTCTACTACAGACAACAAAAATATTGAAATTGTTCCCCTTTGACCACATGCAAATTCATTAAGACATGCTGCACGTGCTATAAAAATTGGATGCTAAAAGCGAAATAAATTTATGAACAAAATTCTATGTATTGGACGTATCTAAAAAGAATTTTACTAAAGGTAAGCCTATTAAAACTTCTCTGAACTGAATTGAGACTTTGAACTGAAAGTATTTTTTTCGTCCCTAGGCCCTACCCACTCAACGGCAAGTTTTGTCTGACTACCCTACTCTCTGTCTACCAAATGTTCAAAATCGCAATTTTCGTGTTGGAGGCATATGAATTACTCGATTGCATTTGACAGTGCGTTCAACTTACTGCAAATGTTTTCGGGTCCATTAAAATTGGCTTAAAAAGCGTGACAGGTTGATGAAGATTTATGTGTAAAAAGTACTTTGCAAGGTATGACCCATGTTCCTTCAGCAACGTTAGACATTTGTATTATCTACCGTTGCTGGATTGACGGGGTTTTCTCGTCATTATTAACTAATAACCTCGTTTAAAAAACACTATACGTCACATTCAATTTATGACCGTTGAGACTCGATTATCACAAGGTAAATTTGCTACAAGAAATTTGACGTCTGGTCATTCGAAAGTTTTCCCGCAATAATTTGTTACAAGGAATATAACTGGTCGACCATAATCGTTCGACCAATCAAAGTTAATGACGAGAAAAGCTTATCATGATAGCAACGGATTAATGTAATGAAATGAAATGAAATGATAGCCGTTGCTAAAGGAACATGGGTATGACCATGCTTTCAAAGCCAATTTTAATGGACTCGAATAAAGGTATGAATATAATTGAAGGGATTTTGCGATTTTTTTGCAGTTCTAATACTTCTGGAGGTTATTTACATATACATGTATTCAAGGCTCAAATCGATCCTCGAAAATACTGAACATTCCCCTTCAATTTTTTTGAAGCAAATTCGACGAATAGATCTACCGTTTTTTCTCTTCCATTACCAAGACACAATTTAGTATATCATTTTTCATCATAGTGTCTCTTTAATCACTACAACACAATAGAACAATATTGTAACAATGTATATCAATTAGTTATACAATGTTATGGATGAAACCTTATAACTTGTGAATTATATGTTTTATCTCACAGACAAAATGCACCTAACTGGGCAATAAGGAACACACGAGTCAATAAAATATACTATACTGGGAAATTAGTCCGAAACTTGCTGACTCTTTCCCCAGCCTCCCAGAAAAACTTGGGTGCGGGAGTTTTAAACGTATTTGTTTACCTCGAATCCATAAAACTTGTTGGAAAGATGGATGATTTTGTAGTTCAATCAAACCATCATTATCCCCCCTACACCCATGTTCCTTCAGCAACGTCAGACATTTGATAGCCGTTGCTAAAGGAACATGCCCTACACCAAACAGGCCATGTATGCGAGTTCATCAAATTTTTTTTGCCGAGAAATAAAATCTGTCGGTTGCCGTTGAATGCTGCACGCGCAAGGTGTGGAAAAACCCAAGTTTTTGTGGCCTAGTTTTTCTAACTCTCTTCCAGCCATATCTATCTAGACCCGATTTATTTTGTAAAAAGTGACTGACTAGCAGATGAAACCGACTGGCTAGCCAGTTTTTCAGTTAGCCAATTTTGAACTGGCAGAATTGGCAAGCAAAATAAATTCGGCTGTTTTCGGCGGCTAAAACGGATTTCCTTCATTAAACCATAGAAATGTATAAGACTGGAAGTCTGAGTCTTCTCATAGTCTTTTGAACTTCCGTTTGAATCTATGGTTGACCGAATTTCTACTCAGAGAGATAACTTCCGGTTCGGAGTAAAATAGTTAAGATAAACAATAACAAAAGAAGTTAATTTAAAAATTATTACAGAAAATTTAATTTTACAACATTTTTACAACTGTAATTTTATGATTTGATATGTATAAAGATACAGGCCTATGTTACTGTAGAAATGATGTAATTATTAAATTTAAGCATGATAACCTGCTATGCCATGGCTTAATTAAAGGGATTGTAAAGAGGTTTTCTAAACTTTGTATGTGTATAGGGGACACTGATAGCATCAATTTGCGCCATTCAGATTTCCATTCCTATGTCTGTGGTTCTTGAAATTCCACTTAAACTAACGCGTTTTATGACGATTACATTTACAAAGTGGCAGAAATCGGCTGATTTAAATCGGCGGCGCTTTCTTTTCACAACTGGCAGAAAATGGCTGTATAGAAATCGGCGGCGGTGGCGCAAGGGTCTATATCTATCCGAATATCAAAGGCTGGGAATGGAGTCAGTAAGTTTCGGACTACTGGGAAATATAAAACGACTGTTTACCTTCAAACACCACACAGCACCTCTGCAGTGTAGAAAGCATTTCGAGTCATATTACATTCAAATGGAAATATACACATGCCAACTCAACAATGTTTAAAATAGTTCGAGTTTGATTGATATTCCATAGTCAATAGCATTGATTATCCATTTTACAGGGCGCTTAACAAGTGTATGTAAAATTTGATCAGCTGTTGGGGCCGCATGACATAGTTCAATACAAAGTCTATGGAAAATTATCCCTGTTCTGACCTATTATGGACTTTAAAAAAAAAAAAAAAAAAAAAAAAAAATTAATATTGGGAGTTTGTAGGGCCCCTCAAACATTTTGTACGGTAGGGTAGGGCTTCGCAGGGGGGTCAAAATCTGTATAAAGGCAATTCTCGATGGTGATATATGCCCAAATATGTCAGTTGTGCACAAAAAACCATTTGTAAGATGAAAAAAGTGTTTGAATTTTTGAAAAAAATAACGGGTTCGGTGGGGCCTCGATCCCGGGCCTCTCTACGGGTGGCTCCAGCACGCTAACCGCTTCGCCACCGCGACTTGAGAGGAGGCTCGCCAGAGTAAGCCGTGACCCTGACTCCCGAGGGGGTAAACGCCCTGTTTCTGAAGCCATTCACGTTTTAGCACATAAAACTGTCAAAAAGTGATCAAAAATGGGTCGTTCGCATATGAAACGAACCAGCGTTTACTGGCCTATCTTTTCAACACAAAATTGAGGCGATAAATTAATATTGGGAGCTTGTAGGGCCCCTCAAACATTTTGTACGGTAGGGTAGGGCTTCGCAGGGGGGTCAAAATCTGTATAAAGGCAATTCTCGATGGTGATATATGCCCAAATATGTCAGTTGTGCACAAAAAACCATTTGTAAGATGAAAAAAGTGTTTGAATTTTTGAAAAAAATAACGGGTTCGGTGGGGCCTCGATCCCGGGCCTCTCTACGGGTGGCTCCAGCACGCTAACCGCTTCGCCACCGCGACTTGAGAGGAGGCTCGCCAGAGTAAGCCGTGACCCTGACTCCCGAGGGGGTAAACGCCCTGTTTCTGAAGCCATTCACGTTTTAGCACATAAAACTGTCAAAAAGTGATCAAAAATGGGTCGTTCGCATATGAAACGAACCAGCGTTTACTGGCCTATCTTTTCAACACAAAATTGAGGCGATAAATTAATATTGGGAGCTTGTAGGGCCCCTCAAACATTTTGTACGGTAGGGTAGGGCTTCGCAGGGGGGTCAACATCTGTATAAAGGCAATTCTCGATGGTGATATATGCCCAAATATGTCAGTTGTGCACAAAAAACCATTTGTAAGATGAAAAAAGTGTTTGAATTTTTGAAAAAACTAACGGGTTCGGTGGGGCCTCGATCCCGGGCCTCTCTACGGGTGGCTCCAGCACGCTAACCGCTTCGCCACCGCGACTTGAGAGGAGGCTCGCCAGAGTAAGCCGTGACCCTGACTCCCGAGGGGGTAAACGCCCTGTTTCTGAAGCCATTCACGTTTTAGCACATAAAACTGTCAAAAAGTGATCAAAAATGGGTCGTTCGCATATGAAACGAACCAGCGTTTACTGGCCTATCTTTTCAACACAAAATTGAGGCGATAAATTAATATTGGGAGCTTGTAGGGCCCCTCAAACATTTTGTACGGTAGGGTAGGGCTTCGCAGGGGGGTCAAAATCTGTATAAAGGCAATTCTCGATGGTGATATATGCCCAAATATGTCAGTTGTGCACAAAAAACCATTTGTAAGATGAAAAAAGTGTTTGAATTTTTGAAAAAAATAACGGGTTCGGTGGGGCCTCGATCCCGGGCCTCTCTACGGGTGGCTCCAGCACGCTAACCGCTTCGCCACCGCGACTTGAGAGGAGGCTCGCCAGAGTAAGCCGTGACCCTGACTCCCGAGGGGGTAAACGCCCTGTTTCTGAAGCCATTCACGTTTTAGCACATAAAACTGTCAAAAAGTGATCAAAAATGGGTCGTTCGCATATGAAACGAACCAGCGTTTACTGGCCTATCTTTTCAACACAAAATTGAGGCGATAAATTAATATTGGGAGCTTGTAGGGCCCCTCAAACATTTTGTACGGTAGGGTAGGGCTTCGCAGGGGGGTCAAAATCTGTATAAAGGCAATTCTCGATGGTGATATATGCCCAAATATGTCAGTTGTGCACAAAAAACCATTTGTAAGATGAAAAAAGTGTTTGAATTTTTGAAAAAAATAACGGGTTCGGTGGGGCCTCGATCCCGGGCCTCTCTACGGGTGGCTCCAGCACGCTAACCGCTTCGCCACCGCGACTTGAGAGGAGGCTCGCCAGAGTAAGCCGTGACCCTGACTCCCGAGGGGGTAAACGCCCTGTTTCTGAAGCCATTCACGTTTTAGCACATAAAACTGTCAAAAAGTGATCAAAAATGGGTCGTTCGCATATGAAACGAACCAGCGTTTACTGGCCTATCTTTTCAACACAAAATTGAGGCGATAAATTAATATTGGGAGCTTGTAGGGCCCCTCAAACATTTTGTACGGTAGGGTAGGGCTTCGCAGGGGGGTCAAAATCTGTATAAAGGCAATTCTCGATGGTGATATATGCCCAAATATGTCAGTTGTGCACAAAAAAACCATTTGTAAGATGAAAAAAGTGTTTGAATTTTTGAAAAAAATAACGGGTTCGGTGGGGCCTCGATCCCGGGCCTCTCTACGGGTGGCTCCAGCACGCTAACCGCTTCGCCACCGCGACTTGAGAGGAGGCTCGCCAGAGTAAGCCGTGACCCTGACTCCCGAGGGGGTAAACGCCCTGTTTCTGAAGCCATTCACGTTTTAGCACATAAAACTGTCAAAAAGTGATCAAAAATGGGTCGTTCGCATATGAAACGAACCAGCGTTTACTGGCCTATCTTTTCAACACAAAATTGAGGCGATAAATTAATATTGGGAGCTTGTAGGGCCCCTCAAACATTTTGTACGGTAGGGTAGGGCTTCGCAGGGGGGTCAAAATCTGTATAAAGGCAATTCTCGATGGTGATATATGCCCAAATATGTCAGTTGTGCACAAAAAACCATTTGTAAGATGAAAAAAGTGTTTGAATTTTTGAAAAAAATAACGGGTTCGGTGGGGCCTCGATCCCGGGCCTCTCTACGGGTGGCTCCAGCACGCTAACCGCTTCGCCACCGCGACTTGAGAGGAGGCTCGCCAGAGTAAGCCGTGACCCTGACTCCCGAGGGGGTAAACGCCCTGTTTCTGAAGCCATTCACGTTTTAGCACATAAAACTGTCAAAAAGTGATCAAAAATGGGTCGTTCGCATATGAAACGAACCAGCGTTTACTGGCCTATCTTTTCAACACAAAATTGAGGCGATAAATTAATATTGGGAGCTTGTAGGGCCCCTCAAACATTTTGTACGGTAGGGTAGGGCTTCGCAGGGGGGTCAAAATCTGTATAAAGGCAATTCTCGATGGTGATATATGCCCAAATATGTCAGTTGTGCACAAAAAACCATTTGTAAGATGAAAAAAGTGTTTGAATTTTTGAAAAAAATAACGGGTTCGGTGGGGCCTCGATCCCGGGCCTCTCTACGGGTGGCTCCAGCACGCTAACCGCTTCGCCACCGCGACTTGAGAGGAGGCTCGCCAGAGTAAGCCGTGACCCTGACTCCCGAGGGGGTAAACGCCCTGTTTCTGAAGCCATTCACGTTTTAGCACATAAAACTGTCAAAAAGTGATCAAAAATGGGTCGTTCGCATATGAAACGAACCAGCGTTTACTGGCCTATCTTTTCAACACAAAATTGAGGCGATAAATTAATATTGGGAGCTTGTAGGGCCCCTCAAACATTTTGTACGGTAGGGTAGGGCTTCGCAGGGGGGTCAAAATCTGTATAAAGGCAATTCTCGATGGTGATATATGCCCTAATATGTCAGTTGTGCACAAAAAACCATTTGTAAGATGAAAAAAGTGTTTGAATTTTTGAAAAAAATAACGGGTTCGGTGGGGCCTCGATCCCGGGCCTCTCTACGGGTGGCTCCAGCACGCTAACCGCTTCGCCACCGCGACTTGAGAGGAGGCTCGCCAGAGTAAGCCGTGACCCTGACTCCCGAGGGGGTAAACGCCCTGTTTCTGAAGCCATTCACGTTTTAGCACATAAAACTGTCAAAAAGTGATCAAAAATGGGTCGTTCGCATATGAAACGAACCAGCGTTTACTGGCCTATCTTTTCAACACAAAATTGAGGCGATAAATTAATATTGGGAGCTTGTAGGGCCCCTCAAACATTTTGTACGGTAGGGTAGGGCTTCGCAGGGGGGTCAAAATCTGTATAAAGGCAATTCTCGATGGTGATATATGCCCAAATATGTCAGTTGTGCACAAAAAAACCATTTGTAAGATGAAAAAAGTGTTTGAATTTTTGAAAAAAATAACGGGTTCGGTGGGGCCTCGATCCCGGGCCTCTCTACGGGTGGCTCCAGCACGCTAACCGCTTCGCCACCGCGACTTGAGAGGAGGCTCGCCAGAGTAAGCCGTGACCCTGACTCCCGAGGGGGTAAACGCCCTGTTTCTGAAGCCATTCACGTTTTAGCACATAAAACTGTCAAAAAGTGATCAAAAATGGGTCGTTCGCATATGAAACGAACCAGCGTTTACTGGCCTATCTTTTCAACACAAAATTGAGGCGATAAATTAATATTGGGAGCTTGTAGGGCCCCTCAAACATTTTGTACGGTAGGGTAGGGCTTCGCAGGGGGGTCAAAATCTGTATAAAGGCAATTCTCGATGGTGATATATGCCCAAATATGTCAGTTGTGCACAAAAAAACCATTTGTAAGATGAAAAAAGTGTTTGAATTTTTGAAAAAAATAACGGGTTCGGTGGGGCCTCGATCCCGGGCCTCTCTACGGGTGGCTCCAGCACGCTAACCGCTTCGCCACCGCGACTTGAGAGGAGGCTCGCCAGAGTAAGCCGTGACCCTGACTCCCGAGGGGGTAAACGCCCTGTTTCTGAAGCCATTCACGTTTTAGCACATAAAACTGTCAAAAAGTGATCAAAAATGGGTCGTTCGCATATGAAACGAACCAGCGTTTACTGGCCTATCTTTTCAACACAAAATTGAGGCGATAAATTAATATTGGGAGCTTGTAGGGCCCCTCAAACATTTTGTACGGTAGGGTAGGGCTTCGCAGGGGGGTCAAAATCTGTATAAAGGCAATTCTCGATGGTGATATGATGGTGATATATGCCCAAATATGTCAGTTGTGCACAAAAAAACCATTTGTAAGATGAAAAAAGTGTTTGAATTTTTGAAAAAAATAACGGGTTCGGTGGGGGCCTCGATCCCGGGCCTCTCTACGGGTGGCTCCAGCACGCTAACCGCTTCGCCACCGCGACTTGAGAGGAGGCTCGCCAGAGTAAGCCGTGACCCTGACTCCCGAGGGGGTAAACGCCCTGTTTCTGAAGCCATTCACGTTTTAGCACATAAAACTGTCAAAAAGTGATCAAAAATGGGTCGTTCGCATATGAAACGAACCAGCGTTTACTGGCCTATCTTTTCAACACAAAATTGAGGCGATAAATTAATATTGGGAGCTTGTAGGGCCCCTCAAACATTTTGTACGGTAGGGTAGGGCTTCGCAGGGGGGTCAAAATCTGTATAAAGGCAATTCTCGATGGTGATATATGCCCAAATATGTCAGTTGTGCACAAAAAACCATTTGTAAGATGAAAAAAGTGTTTGAATTTTTGAAAAAAATAACGGGTTCGGTGGGGCCTCGATCCCGGGCCTCTCTACGGGTGGCTCCAGCACGCTAACCGCTTCGCCACCGCGACTTGAGAGGAGGCTCGCCAGAGTAAGCCGTGACCCTGACTCCCGAGGGGGTAAACGCCCTGTTTCTGAAGCCATTCACGTTTTAGCACATAAAACTGTCAAAAAGTGATCAAAAATGGGTCGTTCGCATATGAAACGAACCAGCGTTTACTGGCCTATCTTTTCAACACAAAATTGAGGCGATAAATTAATATTGGGAGCTTGTAGGGCCCCTCAAACATTTTGTACGGTAGGGTAGGGCTTCGCAGGGGGGTCAAAATCTGTATAAAGGCAATTCTCGATGGTGATATATGCCCAAATATGTCAGTTGTGCACAAAAAACCATTTGTAAGATGAAAAAAGTGTTTGAATTTTTGAAAAAAAATAACGGGTTCGGTGGGGCCTCGATCCCGGGCCTCTCTACGGGTGGCTCCAGCACGCTAACCGCTTCGCCACCGCGACTTGAGAGGAGGCTCGCCAGAGTAAGCCGTGACCCTGACTCCCGAGGGGGTAAACGCCCTGTTTCTGAAGCCATTCACGTTTTAGCACATAAAACTGTCAAAAAGTGATCAAAAATGGGTCGTTCGCATATGAAACGAACCAGCGTTTACTGGCCTATCTTTTCAACACAAAATTGAGGCGATAAATTAATATTGGGAGCTTGTAGGGCCCCTCAAACATTTTGTACGGTAGGGTAGGGCTTCGCAGGGGGGTCAAAATCTGTATAAAGGCAATTCTCGATGGTGATATATGCCCAAATATGTCAGTTGTGCACAAAAAACCATTTGTAAGATGAAAAAAAGTGTTTGAATTTTTGAAAAAAATAACGGGTTCGGTGGGGCCTCGATCCCGGGCCTCTCTACGGGTGGCTCCAGCACGCTAACCGCTTCGCCACCGCGACTTGAGAGGAGGCTCGCCAGAGTAAGCCGTGACCCTGACTCCCGAGGGGGGTAAACGCCCTGTTTCTGAAGCCATTCACGTTTTAGCACATAAAACTGTCAAAAAGTGATCAAAAATGGGTCGTTCGCATATGAAACGAACCAGCGTTTACTGGCCTATCTTTTCAACACAAAATTGAGGCGATAAATTAATATTGGGAGCTTGTAGGGCCCCTCAAACATTTTGTACGGTAGGGTAGGGCTTCGCAGGGGGGTCAAAATCTGTATAAAGGCAATTCTCGATGGTGATATATGCCCAAATATGTCAGTTGTGCACAAAAAACCATTTGTAAGATGAAAAAAGTGTTTGAATTTTTGAAAAAAATAACGGGTTCGGTGGGGCCTCGATCCCGGGCCTCTCTACGGGTGGCTCCAGCACGCTAACCGCTTCGCCACCGCGACTTGAGAGGAGGCTCGCCAGAGTAAGCCGTGACCCTGACTCCCGAGGGGGTAAACGCCCTGTTTCTGAAGCCATTCACGTTTTTAGCACATAAAACTGTCAAAAAGTGATCAAAAATGGGTCGTTCGCATATGAAACGAACCAGCGTTTACTGGCCTATCTTTTCAACACAAAATTGAGGCGATAAATTAATATTGGGAGCTTGTAGGGCCCCTCAAACATTTTGTACGGTAGGGTAGGGCTTCGCAGGGGGGTCAAAATCTGTATAAAGGCAATTCTCGATGGTGATATATGCCCAAATATGTCAGTTGTGCACAAAAAACCATTTGTAAGATGAAAAAAGTGTTTGAATTTTTGAAAAAAAATAACGGGTTCGGTGGGGCCTCGATCCCGGGCCTCTCTACGGGTGGCTCCAGCACGCTAACCGCTTCGCCACCGCGACTTGAGAGGAGGCTCGCCAGAGTAAGCCGTGACCCTGACTCCCGAGGGGGTAAACGCCCTGTTTCTGAAGCCATTCACGTTTTAGCACATAAAACTGTCAAAAAGTGATCAAAAATGGGTCGTTCGCATATGAAACGAACCAGCGTTTACTGGCCTATCTTTTCAACACAAAATTGAGGCGATAAATTAATATTGGGAGCTTGTAGGGCCCCTCAAACATTTTGTACGGTAGGGTAGGGCTTCGCAGGGGGGTCAAAATCTGTATAAAGGCAATTCTCGATGGTGATATATGCCCAAATATGTCAGTTGTGCACAAAAAACCATTTGTAAGATGAAAAAAGTGTTTGAATTTTTGAAAAAAATAACGGGTTCGGTGGGGCCTCGATCCCGGGCCTCTCTACGGGTGGCTCCAGCACGCTAACCGCTTCGCCACCGCGACTTGAGAGGAGGCTCGCCAGAGTAAGCCGTGACCCTGACTCCCGAGGGGGTAAACGCCCTGTTTCTGAAGCCATTCACGTTTTAGCACATAAAACTGTCAAAAGTGATCAAAAATGGGTCGTTCGCATATGAAACGAACCAGCGTTTACTGGCCTATCTTTTCAACACAAAATTGAGGCGATAAATTAATATTGGGAGCTTGTAGGGCCCCTCAAACATTTTGTACGGTAGGGTAGGGCTTCGCAGGGGGGTCAAAATCTGTATAAAGGCAATTCTCGATGGTGATATATGCCCAAATATGTCAGTTGTGCACAAAAAACCATTTGTAAGATGAAAAAAGTGTTTGAATTTTTGAAAAAAATAACGGGTTCGGTGGGGCCTCGATCCCGGGCCTCTCTACGGGTGGCTCCAGCACGCTAACCGCTTCGCCACCGCGACTTGAGAGGAGGCTCGCCAGAGTAAGCCGTGACCCTGACTCCCGAGGGGGTAAACGCCCTGTTTCTGAAGCCATTCACGTTTTAGCACATAAAACTGTCAAAAAGTGATCAAAAATGGGTCGTTCGCATATGAAACGAACCAGCGTTTACTGGCCTATCTTTTCAACACAAAATTGAGGCGATAAATTAATATTGGGAGCTTGTAGGGCCCCTCAAACATTTTGTACGGTAGGGTAGGGCTTCGCAGGGGGTCAAAATCTGTATAAAGGCAATTCTCGATGGTGATATATGCCCAAATATGTCAGTTGTGCACAAAAAACCATTTGTAAGATGAAAAAAGTGTTTGAATTTTTGAAAAAAATAACGGGTTCGGTGGGGCCTCGATCCCGGGCCTCTCTACGGGTGGCTCCAGCACGCTAACCGCTTCGCCACCGCGACTTGAGAGGAGGCTCGCCAGAGTAAGCCGTGACCCTGACTCCCGAGGGGGTAAACGCCCTGTTTCTGAAGCCATTCACGTTTTAGCAATAAAACTGTCAAAAAGTGATCAAAAATGGGTCGTTCGCATATGAAACGAACCAGCGTTTACTGGCCTATCTTTTCAACACAAAATTGAGGCGATAAATTAATATTGGGAGCTTGTAGGGCCCCTCAAACATTTTGTACGGTAGGGTAGGGCTTCGCAGGGGGGTCAAAATCTGTATAAAGGCAATTCTCGATGGTGATATATGCCCAAATATGTCAGTTGTGCACAAAAAACCATTTGTAAGATGAAAAAAGTGTTTGAATTTTTGAAAAAAATAACGGGTTCGGTGGGGCCTCGATCCCGGGCCTCTCTACGGGTGGCTCCAGCACGCTAACCGCTTCGCCACCGCGACTTGAGAGGAGGCTCGCCAGAGTAAGCCGTGACCCTGACTCCCGAGGGGGTAAACGCCCTGTTTCTGAAGCCATTCACGTTTTAGCACATAAAACTGTCAAAAAGTGATCAAAAATGGGTCGTTCGCATATGAAACGAACCAGCGTTTACTGGCCTATCTTTTCAACACAAAATTGAGGCGATAAATTAATATTGGGAGCTTGTAGGGCCCCTCAAACATTTTGTACGGTAGGGTAGGGCTTCGCAGGGGGGTCAAAATCTGTATAAAGGCAATTCTCGATGGTGATATATGCCCAAATATGTCAGTTGTGCACAAAAAACCATTTGTAAGATGAAAAAAGTGTTTGAATTTTTGAAAAAAATAACGGGTTCGGTGGGGCCTCGATCCCGGGCCTCTCTACGGGTGGCTCCAGCACGCTAACCGCTTCGCCACCGCGACTTGAGAGGAGGCTCGCCAGAGTAAGCCGTGACCCTGACTCCCGAGGGGGTAAACGCCCTGTTTCTGAAGCCATTCACGTTTTAGCACATAAAACTGTCAAAAAGTGATCAAAAATGGGTCGTTCGCATATGAAACGAACCAGCGTTTACTGGCCTATCTTTTCAACACAAAATTGAGGCGATAAATTAATATTGGGAGCTTGTAGGGCCCCTCAAACATTTTGTACGGTAGGGTAGGGCTTCGCAGGGGGGTCAAAATCTGTATAAAGGCAATTCTCGATGGTGATATATGCCCAAATATGTCAGTTGTGCACAAAAAACCATTTGTAAGATGAAAAAAGTGTTTGAATTTTTGAAAAAAATAACGGGTTCGGTGGGGCCTCGATCCCGGGCCTCTCTACGGGTGGCTCCAGCACGCTAACCGCTTCGCCACCGCGACTTGAGAGGAGGCTCGCCAGAGTAAGCCGTGACCCTGACTCCCGAGGGGGTAAACGCCCTGTTTCTGAAGCCATTCACGTTTTAGCACATAAAACTGTCAAAAAGTGATCAAAAATGGGTCGTTCGCATATGAAACGAACCAGCGTTTACTGGCCTATCTTTTCAACACAAAATTGAGGCGATAAATTAATATTGGGAGCTTGTAGGGCCCCTCAAACATTTTGTACGGTAGGGTAGGGCTTCGCAGGGGGGTCAAAATCTGTATAAAGGCAATTCTCGATGGTGATATATGCCCAAATATGTCAGTTGTGCACAAAAAACCATTTGTAAGATGAAAAAAGTGTTTGAATTTTTGAAAAAAATAACGGGTTCGGTGGGGCCTCGATCCCGGGCCTCTCTACGGGTGGCTCCAGCACGCTAACCGCTTCGCCACCGCGACTTGAGAGGAGGCTCGCCAGAGTAAGCCGTGACCCTGACTCCCGAGGGGGGTAAACGCCCTGTTTCTGAAGCCATTCACGTTTTAGCACATAAAACTGTCAAAAAGTGATCAAAAATGGGTCGTTCGCATATGAAACGAACCAGCGTTTACTGGCCTATCTTTTCAACACAAAATTGAGGCGATAAATTAATATTGGGAGCTTGTAGGGCCCCTCAAACATTTTGTACGGTAGGGTAGGGCTTCGCAGGGGGGTCAAAATCTGTATAAAGGCAATTCTCGATGGTGATATATGCCCAAATATGTCAGTTGTGCACAAAAAACCATTTGTAAGATGAAAAAAGTGTTTGAATTTTTGAAAAAAATAACGGGTTCGGTGGGGCCTCGATCCCGGGCCTCTCTACGGGTGGCTCCAGCACGCTAACCGCTTCGCCACCGCGACTTGAGAGGAGGCTCGCCAGAGTAAGCCGTGACCCTGACTCCCGAGGGGGTAAACGCCCTGTTTCTGAAGCCATTCACGTTTTAGCACATAAAACTGTCAAAAAGTGATCAAAAATGGGTCGTTCGCATATGAAACGAACCAGCGTTTACTGGCCTATCTTTTCAACACAAAATTGAGGCGATAAATTAATATTGGGAGCTTGTAGGGCCCCTCAAACATTTTGTACGGTAGGGTAGGGCTTCGCAGGGGGGTCAAAATCTGTATAAAGGCAATTCTCGATGGTGATATATGCCCAAATATGTCAGTTGTGCACAAAAAACCATTTGTAAGATGAAAAAAGTGTTTGAATTTTTGAAAAAAATAACGGGTTCGGTGGGGCCTCGATCCCGGGCCTCTCTACGGGTGGCTCCAGCACGCTAACCGCTTCGCCACCGCGACTTGAGAGGAGGCTCGCCAGAGTAAGCCGTGACCCTGACTCCCGAGGGGGTAAACGCCCTGTTTCTGAAGCCATTCACGTTTTAGCACATAAAACTGTCAAAAAGTGATCAAAAATGGGTCGTTCGCATATGAAACGAACCAGCGTTTACTGGCCTATCTTTTCAACACAAAATTGAGGCGATAAATTAATATTGGGAGCTTGTAGGGCCCCTCAAACATTTTGTACGGTAGGGTAGGGCTTCGCAGGGGGGTCAAAATCTGTATAAAGGCAATTCTCGATGGTGATATATGCCCAAATATGTCAGTTGTGCACAAAAAACCATTTGTAAGATGAAAAAAGTGTTTGAATTTTTGAAAAAAATAACGGGTTCGGTGGGGCCTCGATCCCGGGCCTCTCTACGGGTGGCTCCAGCACGCTAACCGCTTCGCCACCGCGACTTGAGAGGAGGCTCGCCAGAGTAAGCCGTGACCCTGACTCCCGAGGGGGTAAACGCCCTGTTTCTGAAGCCATTCACGTTTTAGCACATAAAACTGTCAAAAAGTGATCAAAAATGGGTCGTTCGCATATGAAACGAACCAGCGTTTACTGGCCTATCTTTTCAACACAAAATTGAGGCGATAAATTAATATTGGGAGCTTGTAGGGCCCCTCAAACATTTTGTACGGTAGGGTAGGGCTTCGCAGGGGGGTCAAAATCTGTATAAAGGCAATTCTCGATGGTGATATATGCCCAAATATGTCAGTTGTGCACAAAAAACCATTTGTAAGATGAAAAAAGTGTTTGAATTTTTGAAAAAAAATAACGGGTTCGGTGGGGCCTCGATCCCGGGCCTCTCTACGGGTGGCTCCAGCACGCTAACCGCTTCGCCACCGCGACTTGAGAGGAGGCTCGCCAGAGTAAGCCGTGACCCTGACTCCCGAGGGGGTAAACGCCCTGTTTCTGAAGCCATTCACGTTTTAGCACATAAAACTGTCAAAAAGTGATCAAAAATGGGTCGTTCGCATATGAAACGAACCAGCGTTTACTGGCCTATCTTTTCAACACAAAATTGAGGCGATAAATTAATATTGGGAGCTTGTAGGGCCCCTCAAACATTTTGTACGGTAGGGTAGGGCTTCGCAGGGGGGTCAAAATCTGTATAAAGGCAATTCTCGATGGTGATATATGCCCAAATATGTCAGTTGTGCACAAAAAACCATTTGTAAGATGAAAAAAGTGTTTGAATTTTTGAAAAAAAATAACGGGTTCGGTGGGGCCTCGATCCCGGGCCTCTCTACGGGTGGCTCCAGCACGCTAACCGCTTCGCCACCGCGACTTGAGAGGAGGCTCGCCAGAGTAAGCCGTGACCCTGACTCCCGAGGGGGGTAAACGCCCTGTTTCTGAAGCCATTCACGTTTTAGCACATAAAACTGTCAAAAAGTGATCAAAAATGGGTCGTTCGCATATGAAACGAACCAGCGTTTACTGGCCTATCTTTTCAACACAAAATTGAGGCGATAAATTAATATTGGGAGCTTGTAGGGCACCTCAAACATTTTGTACGGTAGGGTAGGGCTTCGCAGGGGGGTCAAAATCTGTATAAAGGCAATTCTCGATGGTGATATATGCCCAAATATGTCAGTTGTGCACAAAAAACCATTTGTAAGATGAAAAAAGTGTTTGAATTTTTGAAAAAAATAACGGGTTCGGTGGGGCCTCGATCCCGGGCCTCTCTACGGGTGGCTCCAGCACGCTAACCGCTTCGCCACCGCGACTTGAGAGGAGGCTCGCCAGAGTAAGCCGTGACCCTGACTCCCGAGGGGGTAAACGCCCTGTTTCTGAAGCCATTCACGTTTTAGCACATAAAACTGTCAAAAAGTGATCAAAAATGGGTCGTTCGCATATGAAACGAACCAGCGTTTACTGGCCTATCTTTTCAACACAAAATTGAGGCGATAAATTAATATTGGGAGCTTGTAGGGCCCCTCAAACATTTTGTACGGTAGGGTAGGGCTTCGCAGGGGGGTCAAAATCTGTATAAAGGCAATTCTCGATGGTGATATATGCCCAAATATGTCAGTTGTGCACAAAAAACCATTTGTAAGATGAAAAAAGTGTTTGAATTTTTGAAAAAAATAACGGGTTCGGTGGGGCCTCGATCCCGGGCCTCTCTACGGGTGGCTCCAGCACGCTAACCGCTTCGCCACCGCGACTTGAGAGGAGGCTCGCCAGAGTAAGCCGTGACCCTGACTCCCGAGGGGGTAAACGCCCTGTTTCTGAAGCCATTCACGTTTTAGCACATAAAACTGTCAAAAAGTGATCAAAAATGGGTCGTTCGCATATGAAACGAACCAGCGTTTACTGGCCTATCTTTTCAACACAAAATTGAGGCGATAAATTAATATTGGGAGCTTGTAGGGCCCCTCAAACATTTTGTACGGTAGGGTAGGGCTTCGCAGGGGGGTCAAAATCTGTATAAAGGCAATTCTCGATGGTGATATATGCCCAAATATGTCAGTTGTGCACAAAAAACCATTTGTAAGATGAAAAAAGTGTTTGAATTTTTGAAAAAAATAACGGGTTCGGTGGGGCCTCGATCCCGGGCCTCTCTACGGGTGGCTCCAGCACGCTAACCGCTTCGCCACCGCGACTTGAGAGGAGGCTCGCCAGAGTAAGCCGTGACCCTGACTCCCGAGGGGGTAAACGCCCTGTTTCTGAAGCCATTCACGTTTTAGCACATAAAACTGTCAAAAAGTGATCAAAAATGGGTCGTTCGCATATGAAACGAACCAGCGTTTACTGTCAGTTGTGCACAAAAAACCATTTGTAAGATGAAAAAAGTGTTTGAATTTTTGAAAAAAATAACGGGTTCGGTGGGGCCTCGATCCCGGGCCTCTCTACGGGTGGCTCCAGCACGCTAACCGCTTCGCCACCGCGACTTGAGAGGAGGCTCGCCAGAGTAAGCCGTGACCCTGACTCCCGAGGGGGTAAACGCCCTGTTTCTGAAGCCATTCACGTTTTAGCACATAAAACTGTCAAAAAGTGATCAAAAATGGGTCGTTCGCATATGAAACGAACCAGCGTTTACTGGCCTATCTTTTCAACACAAAATTGAGGCGATAAATTAATATTGGGAGCTTGTAGGGCCCCTCAAACATTTTGTACGGTAGGGTAGGGCTTCGCAGGGGGGTCAAAATCTGTATAAAGGCAATTCTCGATGGTGATATATGCCCAAATATGTCAGTTGTGCACAAAAAACCATTTGTAAGATGAAAAAAGTGTTTGAATTTTTGAAAAAAATAACGGGTTCGGTGGGGCCTCGATCCCGGGCCTCTCTACGGGTGGCTCCAGCACGCTAACCGCTTCGCCACCGCGACTTGAGAGGAGGCTCGCCAGAGTAAGCCGTGACCCTGACTCCCGAGGGGGTAAACGCCCTGTTTCTGAAGCCATTCACGTTTTAGCACATAAAACTGTCAAAAAGTGATCAAAAATGGGTCGTTCGCATATGAAACGAACCAGCGTTTACTGGCCTATCTTTTCAACACAAAATTGAGGCGATAAATTAATATTGGGAGCTTGTAGGGCCCCTCAAACATTTTGTACGGTAGGGTAGGGCTTCGCAGGGGGGTCAAAATCTGTATAAAGGCAATTCTCGATGGTGATATATGCCCAAATATGTCAGTTGTGCACAAAAAACCATTTGTAAGATGAAAAAAGTGTTTGAATTTTTGAAAAAAATAACGGGTTCGGTGGGGCCTCGATCCCGGGCCTCTCTACGGGTGGCTCCAGCACGCTAACCGCTTCGCCACCGCGACTTGAGAGGAGGCTCGCCAGAGTAAGCCGTGACCCTGACTCCCGAGGGGGTAAACGCCCTGTTTCTGAAGCCATTCACGTTTTAGCACATAAAACTGTCAAAAAGTGATCAAAAATGGGTCGTTCGCATATGAAACGAACCAGCGTTTACTGGCCTATCTTTTCAACACAAAATTGAGGCGATAAATTAATATTGGGAGCTTGTAGGGCCCCTCAAACATTTTGTACGGTAGGGTAGGGCTTCGCAGGGGGGTCAAAATCTGTATAAAGGCAATTCTCGATGGTGATATATGCCCAAATATGTCAGTTGTGCACAAAAAACCATTTGTAAGATGAAAAAAGTGTTTGAATTTTTGAAAAAAATAACGGGTTCGGTGGGGCCTCGATCCCGGGCCTCTCTACGGGTGGCTCCAGCACGCTAACCGCTTCGCCACCGCGACTTGAGAGGAGGCTCGCCAGAGTAAGCCGTGACCCTGACTCCCGAGGGGGTAAACGCCCTGTTTCTGAAGCCATTCACGTTTTAGCACATAAAACTGTCAAAAAGTGATCAAAAATGGGTCGTTCGCATATGAAACGAACCAGCGTTTACTGGCCTATCTTTTCAACACAAAATTGAGGCGATAAATTAATATTGGGAGCTTGTAGGGCCCCTCAAACATTTTGTACGGTAGGGTAGGGCTTCGCAGGGGGGTCAAAATCTGTATAAAGGCAATTCTCGATGGTGATATATGCCCAAATATGTCAGTTGTGCACAAAAAACCATTTGTAAGATGAAAAAAGTGTTTGAATTTTTGAAAAAAATAACGGGTTCGGTGGGGCCTCGATCCCGGGCCTCTCTACGGGTGGCTCCAGCACGCTAACCGCTTCGCCACCGCGACTTGAGAGGAGGCTCGCCAGAGTAAGCCGTGACCCTGACTCCCGAGGGGGTAAACGCCCTGTTTCTGAAGCCATTCACGTTTTAGCACATAAAACTGTCAAAAAGTGATCAAAAATGGGTCGTTCGCATATGAAACGAACCAGCGTTTACTGGCCTATCTTTTCAACACAAAATTGAGGCGATAAATTAATATTGGGAGCTTGTAGGGCCCCTCAAACATTTTGTACGGTAGGGTAGGGCTTCGCAGGGGGGTCAAAATCTGTATAAAGGCAATTCTCGATGGTGATATATGCCCAAATATGTCAGTTGTGCACAAAAAACCATTTGTAAGATGAAAAAAGTGTTTGAATTTTTGAAAAAAATAACGGGTTCGGTGGGGCCTCGATCCCGGGCCTCTCTACGGGTGGCTCCAGCACGCTAACCGCTTCGCCACCGCGACTTGAGAGGAGGCTCGCCAGAGTAAGCCGTGACCCTGACTCCCGAGGGGGTAAACGCCCTGTTTCTGAAGCCATTCACGTTTTAGCACATAAAACTGTCAAAAAGTGATCAAAAATGGGTCGTTCGCATATGAAACGAACCAGCGTTTACTGGCCTATCTTTTCAACACAAAATTGAGGCGATAAATTAATATTGGGAGCTTGTAGGGCCCCTCAAACATTTTGTACGGTAGGGTAGGGCTTCGCAGGGGGGTCAAAATCTGTATAAAGGCAATTCTCGATGGTGATATATGCCCAAATATGTCAGTTGTGCACAAAAAACCATTTGTAAGATGAAAAAAGTGTTTGAATTTTTGAAAAAAATAACGGGTTCGGTGGGGCCTCGATCCCGGGCCTCTCTACGGGTGGCTCCAGCACGCTAACCGCTTCGCCACCGCGACTTGAGAGGAGGCTCGCCAGAGTAAGCCGTGACCCTGACTCCCGAGGGGGTAAACGCCCTGTTTCTGAAGCCATTCACGTTTTAGCACATAAAACTGTCAAAAAGTGATCAAAAATGGGTCGTTCGCATATGAAACGAACCAGCGTTTACTGGCCTATCTTTTCAACACAAAATTGAGGCGATAAATTAATATTGGGAGCTTGTAGGGCCCCTCAAACATTTTGTACGGTAGGGTAGGGCTTCGCAGGGGGGTCAAAATCTGTATAAAGGCAATTCTCGATGGTGATATATGCCCAAATATGTCAGTTGTGCACAAAAAACCATTTGTAAGATGAAAAAAGTGTTTGAATTTTTGAAAAAAATAACGGGTTCGGTGGGGCCTCGATCCCGGGCCTCTCTACGGGTGGCTCCAGCACGCTAACCGCTTCGCCACCGCGACTTGAGAGGAGGCTCGCCAGAGTAAGCCGTGACCCTGACTCCCGAGGGGGTAAACGCCCTGTTTCTGAAGCCATTCACGTTTTAGCACATAAAACTGTCAAAAAGTGATCAAAAATGGGTCGTTCGCATATGAAACGAACCAGCGTTTACTGGCCTATCTTTTCAACACAAAATTGAGGCGATAAATTAATATTGGGAGCTTGTAGGGCCCCTCAAACATTTTGTACGGTAGGGTAGGGCTTCGCAGGGGGGTCAAAATCTGTATAAAGGCAATTCTCGATGGTGATATATGCCCAAATATGTCAGTTGTGCACAAAAAACCATTTGTAAGATGAAAAAAGTGTTTGAATTTTTGAAAAAAATAACGGGTTCGGTGGGGCCTCGATCCCGGGCCTCTCTACGGGTGGCTCCAGCACGCTAACCGCTTCGCCACCGCGACTTGAGAGGAGGCTCGCCAGAGTAAGCCGTGACCCTGACTCCCGAGGGGGTAAACGCCCTGTTTCTGAAGCCATTCACGTTTTAGCACATAAAACTGTCAAAAAGTGATCAAAAATGGGTCGTTCGCATATGAAACGAACCAGCGTTTACTGGCCTATCTTTTCAACACAAAATTGAGGCGATAAATTAATATTGGGAGCTTGTAGGGCCCCTCAAACATTTTGTACGGTAGGGTAGGGCTTCGCAGGGGGGTCAAAATCTGTATAAAGGCAATTCTCGATGGTGATATATGCCCAAATATGTCAGTTGTGCACAAAAAACCATTTGTAAGATGAAAAAAGTGTTTGAATTTTTGAAAAAAATAACGGGTTCGGTGGGGCCTCGATCCCGGGCCTCTCTACGGGTGGCTCCAGCACGCTAACCGCTTCGCCACCGCGACTTGAGAGGAGGCTCGCCAGAGTAAGCCGTGACCCTGACTCCCGAGGGGGTAAACGCCCTGTTTCTGAAGCCATTCACGTTTTAGCACATAAAACTGTCAAAAAGTGATCAAAAATGGGTCGTTCGCATATGAAACGAACCAGCGTTTACTGGCCTATCTTTTCAACACAAAATTGAGGCGATAAATTAATATTGGGAGCTTGTAGGGCCCCTCAAACATTTTGTACGGTAGGGTAGGGCTTCGCAGGGGGGTCAAAATCTGTATAAAGGCAATTCTCGATGGTGATATATGCCCAAATATGTCAGTTGTGCACAAAAAACCATTTGTAAGATGAAAAAAGTGTTTGAATTTTTGAAAAAAATAACGGGTTCGGTGGGGCCTCGATCCCGGGCCTCTCTACGGGTGGCTCCAGCACGCTAACCGCTTCGCCACCGCGACTTGAGAGGAGGCTCGCCAGAGTAAGCCGTGACCCTGACTCCCGAGGGGGTAAACGCCCTGTTTCTGAAGCCATTCACGTTTTAGCACATAAAACTGTCAAAAAGTGATCAAAAATGGGTCGTTCGCATATGAAACGAACCAGCGTTTACTGGCCTATCTTTTCAACACAAAATTGAGGCGATAAATTAATATTGGGAGCTTGTAGGGCCCCTCAAACATTTTGTACGGTAGGGTAGGGCTTCGCAGGGGGGTCAAAATCTGTATAAAGGCAATTCTCGATGGTGATATATGCCCAAATATGTCAGTTGTGCACAAAAAACCATTTGTAAGATGAAAAAAGTGTTTGAATTTTTGAAAAAAATAACGGGTTTCGTTGGGCCTCGATCCCGGGCCTCTCTACGGGTGGCTCCAGCACGCTAACCGCTTCGCCACCGCGACTTGAGAGGAGGCTCGCCAGAGTAAGCCGTGACCCTGACTCCCGAGGGGGTAAACGCCCTGTTTCTGAAGCCATTCACGTTTTAGCACATAAAACTGTCAAAAAGTCATCAAAAATGGGTCGTTCGCATATGAAACGAACCAGCGTTTACTGGCCTATCTTTTCAACACAAAATTGAGGCGATAAATTAATATTGGGAGCTTGTAGGGCCCCTCAAACATTTTGTACGGTAGGGTAGGGCTTCGCAGGGGGGTCAAAATCTGTATAAAGGCAATTCTCGATGGTGATATATGCCCAAATATGTCAGTTGTGCACAAAAAAACCATTTGTAAGATGAAAAAAGTGTTTGAATTTTTGAAAAAAATAACGGGTTCGGTGGGGCCTCGATCCCGGGCCTCTCTACGGGTGGCTCCAGCACGCTAACCGCTTCGCCACCGCGACTTGAGAGGAGGCTCGCCAGAGTAAGCCGTGACCCTGACTCCCGAGGGGGTAAACGCCCTGTTTCTGAAGCCATTCACGTTTTAGCACATAAAACTGTCAAAAAGTGATCAAAAATGGGTCGTTCGCATATGAAACGAACCAGCGTTTACTGGCCTATCTTTTCAACACAAAATTGAGGCGATAAATTAATATTGGGAGCTTGTAGGGCCCCTCAAACATTTTGTACGGTAGGGTAGGGCTTCGCAGGGGGGTCAAAATCTGTATAAAGGCAATTCTCGATGGTGATATATGCCCAAATATGTCAGTTGTGCACAAAAAACCATTTGTAAGATGAAAAAAGTGTTTGAATTTTTGAAAAAAATAACGGGTTCGGTGGGGCCTCGATCCCGGGCCTCTCTACGGGTGGCTCCAGCACGCTAACCGCTTCGCCACCGCGACTTGAGAGGAGGCTCGCCAGAGTAAGCCGTGACCCTGACTCCCGAGGGGGTAAACGCCCTGTTTCTGAAGCCATTCACGTTTTAGCACATAAAACTGTCAAAAAGTGATCAAAAATGGGTCGTTCGCATATGAAACGAACCAGCGTTTACTGGCCTATCTTTTCAACACAAAATTGAGGCGATAAATTAATATTGGGAGCTTGTAGGGCCCCTCAAACATTTTGTACGGTAGGGTAGGGCTTCGCAGGGGGGTCAAAATCTGTATAAAGGCAATTCTCGATGGTGATATATGCCCAAATATGTCAGTTGTGCACAAAAAACCATTTGTAAGATGAAAAAAGTGTTTGAATTTTTGAAAAAAATAACGGGTTCGGTGGGGCCTCGATCCCGGGCCTCTCTACGGGTGGCTCCAGCACGCTAACCGCTTCGCCACCGCGACTTGAGAGGAGGCTCGCCAGAGTAAGCCGTGACCCTGACTCCCGAGGGGGTAAACGCCCTGTTTCTGAAGCCATTCACGTTTTAGCACATAAAACTGTCAAAAAGTGATCAAAAATGGGTCGTTCGCATATGAAACGAACCAGCGTTTACTGGCCTATCTTTTCAACACAAAATTGAGGCGATAAATTAATATTGGGAGCTTGTAGGGCCCCTCAAACATTTTGTACGGTAGGGTAGGGCTTCGCAGGGGGGTCAAAATCTGTATAAAGGCAATTCTCGATGGTGATATATGCCCAAATATGTCAGTTGTGCACAAAAAACCATTTGTAAGATGAAAAAAGTGTTTGAATTTTTGAAAAAAATAACGGGTTCGGTGGGGCCTCGATCCCGGGCCTCTCTACGGGTGGCTCCAGCACGCTAACCGCTTCGCCACCGCGACTTGAGAGGAGGCTCGCCAGAGTAAGCCGTGACCCTGACTCCCGAGGGGGTAAACGCCCTGTTTCTGAAGCCATTCACGTTTTAGCACATAAAACTGTCAAAAAGTGATCAAAAATGGGTCGTTCGCATATGAAACGAACCAGCGTTTACTGGCCTATCTTTTCAACACAAAATTGAGGCGATAAATTAATATTGGGAGCTTGTAGGGCCCCTCAAACATTTTGTACGGTAGGGTAGGGCTTCGCAGGGGGGTCAAAATCTGTATAAAGGCAATTCTCGATGGTGATATATGCCCAAATATGTCAGTTGTGCACAAAAAACCATTTGTAAGATGAAAAAAGTGTTTGAATTTTTGAAAAAAATAACGGGTTCGGTGGGGCCTCGATCCCGGGCCTCTCTACGGGTGGCTCCAGCACGCTAACCGCTTCGCCACCGCGACTTGAGAGGAGGCTCGCCAGAGTAAGCCGTGACCCTGACTCCCGAGGGGGGTAAACGCCCTGTTTCTGAAGCCATTCACGTTTTAGCACATAAAACTGTCAAAAAGTGATCAAAAATGGGTCGTTCGCATATGAAACGAACCAGCGTTTACTGGCCTATCTTTTCAACACAAAATTGAGGCGATAAATTAATATTGGGAGCTTGTAGGGCCCCTCAAACATTTTGTACGGTAGGGTAGGGCTTCGCAGGGGGGTCAAAATCTGTATAAAGGCAATTCTCGATGGTGATATATGCCCAAATTATGTCAGTTGTGCACAAAAAACCATTTGTAAGATGAAAAAAGTGTTTGAATTTTTGAAAAAAATAACGGGTTCGGTGGGGCCTCGATCCCGGGCCTCTCTACGGGTGGCTCCAGCACGCTAACCGCTTCGCCACCGCGACTTGAGAGGAGGCTCGCCAGAGTAAGCCGTGACCCTGACTCCCGAGGGGGTAAACGCCCTGTTTCTGAAGCCATTCACGTTTTAGCACATAAAACTGTCAAAAAGTGATCAAAAATGGGTCGTTCGCATATGAAACGAACCAGCGTTTACTGGCCTATCTTTTCAACACAAAATTGAGGCGATAAATTAATATTGGGAGCTTGTAGGGCCCCTCAAACATTTTGTACGGTAGGGTAGGGCTTCGCAGGGGGGTCAAAATCTGTATAAAGGCAATTCTCGATGGTGATATATGCCCAAATATGTCAGTTGTGCACAAAAAACCATTTGTAAGATGAAAAAAGTGTTTGAATTTTTGAAAAAAATAACGGGTTCGGTGGGGCCTCGATCCCGGGCCTCTCTACGGGTGGCTCCAGCACGCTAACCGCTTCGCCACCGCGACTTGAGAGGAGGCTCGCCAGAGTAAGCCGTGACCCTGACTCCCGAGGGGGTAAACGCCCTGTTTCTGAAGCCATTCACGTTTTAGCACATAAAACTGTCAAAAAGTGATCAAAAATGGGTCGTTCGCATATGAAACGAACCAGCGTTTACTGGCCTATCTTTTCAACACAAAATTGAGGCGATAAATTAATATTGGGAGCTTGTAGGGCCCCTCAAACATTTTGTACGGTAGGGTAGGGCTTCGCAGGGGGGTCAAAATCTGTATAAAGGCAATTCTCGATGGTGATATATGCCCAAATATGTCAGTTGTGCACAAAAAACCATTTGTAAGATGAAAAAAGTGTTTGAATTTTTGAAAAAAATAACGGGTTCGGTGGGGCCTCGATCCCGGGCCTCTCTACGGGTGGCTCCAGCACGCTAACCGCTTCGCCACCGCGACTTGAGAGGAGGCTCGCCAGAGTAAGCCGTGACCCTGACTCCCGAGGGGGTAAACGCCCTGTTTCTGAAGCCATTCACGTTTTAGCACATAAAACTGTCAAAAAGTGATCAAAAATGGGTCGTTCGCATATGAAACGAACCAGCGTTTACTGGCCTATCTTTTCAACACAAAATTGAGGCGATAAATTAATATTGGGAGCTTGTAGGGCCCCTCAAACATTTTGTACGGTAGGGTAGGGCTTCGCAGGGGGGTCAAAATCTGTATAAAGGCAATTCTCGATGGTGATATATGCCCAAATATGTCAGTTGTGCACAAAAAACCATTTGTAAGATGAAAAAAGTGTTTGAATTTTTGAAAAAAATAACGGGTTCGGTGGGGCCTCGATCCCGGGCCTCTCTACGGGTGGCTCCAGCACGCTAACCGCTTCGCCACCGCGACTTGAGAGGAGGCTCGCCAGAGTAAGCCGTGACCCTGACTCCCGAGGGGGTAAACGCCCTGTTTCTGAAGCCATTCACGTTTTAGCACATAAAACTGTCAAAAAGTGATCAAAAATGGGTCGTTCGCATATGAAACGAACCAGCGTTTACTGGCCTATCTTTTCAACACAAAATTGAGGCGATAAATTAATATTGGGAGCTTGTAGGGCCCCTCAAACATTTTGTACGGTAGGGTAGGGCTTCGCAGGGGGGTCAAAATCTGTATAAAGGCAATTCTCGATGGTGATATATGCCCAAATGTGTCAGTTGTGCACAAAAAAACCATTTGTAAGATGAAAAAAGTGTTTGAATTTTTGAAAAAAATAACGGGTTCGGTGGGGCCTCGATCCCGGGCCTCTCTACGGGTGGCTCCAGCACGCTAACCGCTTCGCCACCGCGACTTGAGAGGAGGCTCGCCAGAGTAAGCCGTGACCCTGACTCCCGAGGGGGTAAACGCCCTGTTTCTGAAGCCATTCACGTTTTAGCACATAAAACTGTCAAAAAGTGATCAAAAATGGGTCGTTCGCATATGAAACGAACCAGCGTTTACTGGCCTATCTTTTCAACACAAAATTGAGGCGATAAATTAATATTGGGAGCTTGTAGGGCCCCTCAAACATTTTGTACGGTAGGGTAGGGCTTCGCAGGGGGGTCAAAATCTGTATAAAGGCAATTCTCGATGGTGATATATGCCCAAATGTGTCAGTTGTGCACAAAAAACCATTTGTAAGATGAAAAAAGTGTTTGAATTTTTGAAAAAAATAACGGGTTCGGTGGGGCCTCGATCCCGGGCCTCTCTACGGGTGGCTCCAGCACGCTAACCGCTTCGCCACCGCGACTTGAGAGGAGGCTCGCCAGAGTAAGCCGTGACCCTGACTCCCGAGGGGGTAAACGCCCTGTTTCTGAAGCCATTCACGTTTTAGCACATAAAACTGTCAAAAAGTGATCAAAAATGGGTCGTTCGCATATGAAACGAACCAGCGTTTACTGGCCTATCTTTTCAACACAAAATTGAGGCGATAAATTAATATTGGGAGCTTGTAGGGCCCCTCAAACATTTTGTACGGTAGGGTAGGGCTTCGCAGGGGGGTCAAAATCTGTATAAAGGCAATTCTCGATGGTGATATATGCCCAAATGTGTCAGTTGTGCACAAAAAACCATTTGTAAGATGAAAAAAGTGTTTGAATTTTTGAAAAAAATAACGGGTTCGGTGGGGCCTCGATCCCGGGCCTCTCTACGGGTGGCTCCAGCACGCTAACCGCTTCGCCACCGCGACTTGAGAGGAGGCTCGCCAGAGTAAGCCGTGACCCTGACTCCCGAGGGGGGTAAACGCCCTGTTTCTGAAGCCATTCACGTTTTAGCACATAAAACTGTCAAAAAGTGATCAAAAATGGGTCGTTCGCATATGAAACGAACCAGCGTTTACTGGCCTATCTTTTCAACACAAAATTGAGGCGATAAATTAATATTGGGAGCTTGTAGGGCCCCTCAAACATTTTGTACGGTAGGGTAGGGCTTCGCAGGGGGGTCAAAATCTGTATAAAGGCAATTCTCGATGGTGATATATGCCCAAATGTGTCAGTTGTGCACAAAAAACCATTGGTAAGATGAAAAAAGTGTTTGAATTTTTGAAAAAAATAACGGGTTCGGTGGGGCCTCGATCCCGGGCCTCTCTACGGGTGGCTCCAGCACGCTAACCGCTTCGCCACCGCGACTTGAGAGGAGGCTCGCCAGAGTAAGCCGTGACCCTGACTCCCGAGGGGGTAAACGCCCTGTTTCTGAAGCCATTCACGTTTTAGCACATAAAACTGTCAAAAAGTGATCAAAAATGGGTCGTTCGCATATGAAACGAACCAGCGTTTACTGGCCTATCTTTTCAACACAAAATTGAGGCGATAAATTAATATTGGGAGCTTGTAGGGCCCCTCAAACATTTTGTACGGTAGGGTAGGGCTTCGCAGGGGGGTCAAAATCTGTATAAAGGCAATTCTCGATGGTGATATATGCCCAAATGTGTCAGTTGTGCACAAAAAACCATTTGTAAGATGAAAAAAGTGTTTGAATTTTTGAAAAAAATAACGGGTTCGGTGGGGCCTCGATCCCGGGCCTCTCTACGGGTGGCTCCAGCACGCTAACCGCTTCGCCACCGCGACTTGAGAGGAGGCTCGCCAGAGTAAGCCGTGACCCTGACTCCCGAGGGGGTAAACGCCTGTTTCTGAAGCCATTCACGTTTTAGCACATAAAACTGTCAAAAAGTGATCAAAAATGGGTCGTTCGCATATGAAACGAACCAGCGTTTACTGGCCTATCTTTTCAACACAAAATTGAGGCGATAAATTAATATTGGGAGCTTGTAGGGCCCCTCAAACATTTTGTACGGTAGGGTAGGGCTTCGCAGGGGGGTCAAAATCTGTATAAAGGCAATTCTCGATGGTGATATATGCCCAAATGTGTCAGTTGTGCACAAAAAACCATTTGTAAGATGAAAAAAGTGTTTGAATTTTTGAAAAAAATAACGGGTTCGGTGGGGCCTCGATCCCGGGCCTCTCTACGGGTGGCTCCAGCACGCTAACCGCTTCGCCACCGCGACTTGAGAGGAGGCTCGCCAGAGTAAGCCGTGACCCTGACTCCCGAGGGGGTAAACGCCCTGTTTCTGAAGCCATTCACGTTTTAGCACATAAAACTGTCAAAAAGTGATCAAAAATGGGTCGTTCGCATATGAAACGAACCAGCGTTTACTGGCCTATCTTTTCAACACAAAATTGAGGCGATAAATTAATATTGGGAGCTTGTAGGGCCCCTCAAACATTTTGTACGGTAGGGTAGGGCTTCGCAGGGGGGTCAAAATCTGTATAAAGGCAATTCTCGATGGTGATATATGCCCAAATATGTCAGTTGTGCACAAAAAACCATTTGTAAGATGAAAAAAGTGTTTGAATTTTTGAAAAAAATAACGGGTTCGGTGGGGCCTCGATCCCGGGCCTCTCTACGGGTGGCTCCAGCACGCTAACCGCTTCGCCACCGCGACTTGAGAGGAGGCTCGCCAGAGTAAGCCGTGACCCTGACTCCCGAGGGGGTAAACGCCCTGTTTCTGAAGCCATTCACGTTTTAGCACATAAAACTGTCAAAAAGTGATCAAAAATGGGTCGTTCGCATATGAAACGAACCAGCGTTTACTGGCCTATCTTTTCAACACAAAATTGAGGCGATAAATTAATATTGGGAGCTTGTAGGGCCCCTCAAACATTTTGTACGGTAGGGTAGGGCTTCGCAGGGGGGTCAAAATCTGTATAAAGGCAATTCTCGATGGTGATATATGCCCAAATATGTCAGTTGTGCACAAAAAACCATTTGTAAGATGAAAAAAGTGTTTGAATTTTTGAAAAAAATAACGGGTTCGGTGGGGCCTCGATCCCGGGCCTCTCTACGGGTGGCTCCAGCACGCTAACCGCTTCGCCACCGCGACTTGAGAGGAGGCTCGCCAGAGTAAGCCGTGACCCTGACTCCCGAGGGGGTAAACGCCCTGTTTCTGAAGCCATTCACGTTTTAGCACATAAAACTGTCAAAAAGTGATCAAAAATGGGTCGTTCGCATATGAAACGAACCAGCGTTTACTGGCCTATCTTTTCAACACAAAATTGAGGCGATAAATTAATATTGGGAGCTTGTAGGGCCCCTCAAACATTTTGTACGGTAGGGTAGGGCTTCGCAGGGGGGTCAAAATCTGTATAAAGGCAATTCTCGATGGTGATATATGCCCAAATATGTCAGTTGTGCACAAAAAACCATTTGTAAGATGAAAAAAGTGTTTGAATTTTTGAAAAAAATAACGGGTTCGGTGGGGCCTCGATCCCGGGCCTCTCTACGGGTGGCTCCAGCACGCTAACCGCTTCGCCACCGCGACTTGAGAGGAGGCTCGCCAGAGTAAGCCGTGACCCTGACTCCCGAGGGGGTAAACGCCCTGTTTCTGAAGCCATTCACGTTTTAGCACATAAAACTGTCAAAAAGTGATCAAAAATGGGTCGTTCGCATATGAAACGAACCAGCGTTTACTGGCCTATCTTTTCAACACAAAATTGAGGCGATAAATTAATATTGGGAGCTTGTAGGGCCCCTCAAACATTTTGTACGGTAGGGTAGGGCTTCGCAGGGGGGTCAAAATCTGTATAAAGGCAATTCTCGATGGTGATATATGCCCAAATATGTCAGTTGTGCACAAAAAACCATTTGTAAGATGAAAAAAGTGTTTGAATTTTTGAAAAAAATAACGGGTTCGGTGGGGCCTCGATCCCGGGCCTCTCTACGGGTGGCTCCAGCACGCTAACCGCTTCGCCACCGCGACTTGAGAGGAGGCTCGCCAGAGTAAGCCGTGACCCTGACTCCCGAGGGGGTAAACGCCCTGTTTCTGAAGCCATTCACGTTTTAGCACATAAAACTGTCAAAAAGTGATCAAAAATGGGTCGTTCGCATATGAAACGAACCAGCGTTTACTGGCCTATCTTTTCAACACAAAATTGAGGCGATAAATTAATATTGGGAGCTTGTAGGGCCCCTCAAACATTTTGTACGGTAGGGTAGGGCTTCGCAGGGGGGTCAAAATCTGTATAAAGGCAATTCTCGATGGTGATATATGCCCAAATATGTCAGTTGTGCACAAAAAACCATTGGTAAGATGAAAAAAGTGTTTTGAATTTTTGAAAAAAATAACGGGTTCGTTGGGGCCTCGATCCCGGGCCTCTCTACGGGTGGCTCCAGCACGCTAACCGCTTCGCCACCGCGACTTGAGAGGAGGCTCGCCAGAGTAAGCCGTGACCCTGACTCCCGAGGGGGTAAACGCCCTGTTTCTGAAGCCATTCACGTTTTAGCACATAAAACTGTCAAAAAGTGATCAAAAATGGGTCGTTCGCATATGAAACGAACCAGCGTTTACTGGCCTATCTTTTCAACACAAAATTGAGGCGATAAATTAATATTGGGAGCTTGTAGGGCCCCTCAAACATTTTGTACGGTAGGGGTAGGGCTTCGCAGGGGGGTCAAAATCTGTATAAAGGCAATTCTCGATGGTGATATATGCCCAAATATGTCAGTTGTGCACAAAAAACCATTTGTAAGATGAAAAAAGTGTTTGAATTTTTGAAAAAAATAACGGGTTCGGTGGGGCCTCGATCCCGGGCCTCTCTACGGGTGGCTCCAGCACGCTAACCGCTTCGCCACCGCGACTTGAGAGGAGGCTCGCCAGAGTAAGCCGTGACCCTGACTCCCGAGGGGGGTAAACGCCCTGTTTCTGAAGCCATTCACGTTTTAGCACATAAAACTGTCAAAAAGTGATCAAAAATGGGTCGTTCGCATATGAAACGAACCAGCGTTTACTGGCCTATCTTTTCAACACAAAATTGAGGCGATAAATTAATATTGGGAGCTTGTAGGGCCCCTCAAACATTTTGTACGGTAGGGTAGGGCTTCGCAGGGGGGTCAAAATCTGTATAAAGGCAATTCTCGATGGTGATATATGCCCAAATATGTCAGTTGTGCACAAAAAACCATTTGTAAGATGAAAAAAGTGTTTGAATTTTTGAAAAAATAACGGGTTCGGTGGGGCCTCGATCCCGGGCCTCTCTACGGGTGGCTCCAGCACGCTAACCGCTTCGCCACCGCGACTTGAGAGGAGGCTCGCCAGAGTAAGCCGTGACCCTGACTCCCGAGGGGGTAAACGCCCTGTTTCTGAAGCCATTCACGTTTTAGCACATAAAACTGTCAAAAAGTGATCAAAAATGGGTCGTTCGCATATGAAACGAACCAGCGTTTACTGGCCTATCTTTTCAACACAAAATTGAGGCGATAAATTAATATTGGGAGCTTGTAGGGCCCCTCAAACATTTTGTACGGTAGGGTAGGGCTTCGCAGGGGGGTCAAAATCTGTATAAAGGCAATTCTCGATGGTGATATATGCCCAAATATGTCAGTTGTGCACAAAAAACCATTTGTAAGATGAAAAAAGTGTTTGAATTTTTGAAAAAAATAACGGGTTCGGTGGGGCCTCGATCCCGGGCCTCTCTACGGGTGGCTCCAGCACGCTAACCGCTTCGCCACCGCGACTTGAGAGGAGGCTCGCCAGAGTAAGCCGTGACCCTGACTCCCGAGGGGGTAAACGCCCTGTTTCTGAAGCCATTCACGTTTTAGCACATAAAACTGTCAAAAAGTGATCAAAAATT